>JAGGAU010008577.1:0-15499 GCA_017657275.1 Termitomyces sp. T108 | reverse complement strand
GACAAGTATGGCCCCTCAGCACCACATACAGGCTGCTTATATAATCCGGAGTTTGCCTTTCTGACTTCCAAAACTCCAGATTTGTCCTGTCTTGCAATTTTTGAGTTTTTTAAGGTTTTGTTGTCCTGTACAGTTGTTTCTCATGCTTCTGAAGCCTCAGAAGCATCCATCCTGGCATAGGAAATCCCTAGACTTGTTTTCTTTGGATCTCCCTCTGCCAGGTGAGTAGTTATTATGATATTGTTGGTATATATTCTAATATACTTTGGATCTCCCTCTGCCAGTTGTGTGACTGAGCCATAGCCTTCAGAGGTCGCCCTTACAGCTATCCCCTGCACCGTCAACATCATCAGCAGCCATCAATACTCATTACCACCCATGCACACCACATCAGTGCCAGCTCCAGCAATCCCTAGCCACCAACCCCACCATCAGCCGCCAATCCCAGCAATTCCCAGCCTCCAACGCCACCATCAGCACCAACCCCAGCAATCCCTGGCCCATCACTGCCTGTCAACACCACCATCAGCACCAACCCTGGCAATCCCTGGCATTCTCCCAACCCCAAAAAGCACTATGCATCATGCATCAACACATCACCCTGGCCTGAATTCCATGCCCTGCACCCCCTCCTCAGTTGACTCCTTGCCTCCTTGCCCTTTCCATGCCTCCCATGCTCCCAAAGCAAGGCCAATCCTTTGTGAGCTTCCTTTACACCACTCAACCAACCTCACAGCACCCTTGCACAATCACCAGGCTTCAGCAAGAGTCCCAGCACCATCACACAACTCCTTGCATGAACTCTGGGCTCTAGTAAGAACTCCTGCACTGCAACACACTCTGGAGCCCAGGCCTATAGTCCAGAGCCTACCCGCCCTCCCTGTATATAAGTCATAGCATAGCCTCCAGTATGGTAGTGTTGATATTGCCTATCTTTCCCTGTTTTCTAGTCCAGCTCTCATACTCCCACTCTCTCCATTGATCTTATCCATCTCACTTCTACTCCTCATCTGTCTCATACTCAACTTGTCTTATTCTTTACTCTCATATTACTCATCTCTGTCAGGTTCTGTTGACTGCAGGGGCTTCTTCCTAAGCAAGACCTTACGAGGCGGACTCAAGGTAGCTACAAGCACGAAGTCCTACGTGATTATGAGGTCCGGGGTTGGTTCCGGGGTTAGTATGGATGAATCTGGCCATGCAGAGGGCTAGTGGGTTTAGATCCGGGTCATGGGATTGAGTCCGGAGTTGTGCCAGGGTTCTGGGGGTACGAAGTGTGAGTCCAGGACTGCTGGAGTGAGTCCGGGCTTGGTTAGGGGGAGGCGAGGCGAGGCCAGGGCAAGGCGAGGCGAGGCCAGGGCAAGATGAGCCGTAAAGGGAAAAAGAGACAGGAAAGGGGAACAAGAATGAGACAAGATTGAACCAGAAAAAGAAGTCAAGGACAAAAGTAAAAGGAAATAAACTGAGAAAGGAAAGGGACTTAGAGATGATAAAGTGAAGATGGACAGGAGTAGACTGAGGAACTGAGACGAGTCACGAGAGTACGAGGCGAAGGAGACAGACAAGACAGATTTGCAATATCAACACTACCATACAAGTTGTCTACGTAGGCCTTAAGTACCAAGGGCTTCGGGGTGGCGGGCTCAGCCTGGTTCCATGTTGGGTGTCGGGCATGATCGCTGGGGTGATTGCCGGGTGATGTGGGTGATGGGGGTCAGGCCGTGACTGCAGGTGTCGGGCATGATCGCTGGAGTGATTGCCGGGTGACGGGACTAATCGCCGGGGGATGCCGAGGTGACCTGTCTGAGGGGCGGCCCATGTCATGGGAAGTTCCAGGTTGATGCGGGGCGTTCCAGGGTCACGGTGATTGCCAGGCATCAGGGTTGAAGGGGCGGCAAACCTGGGAGTGACAGGTGTGTGATGGGCGGCGGGGGTGGTTGGCATTGTCCTGGGGGGGTGTGGGGTGTTGGTGGTCTTGTCCTGGGGTGGTGGGTGAGTTCCGGGAGTGGGTCATGACAATCTCATTCTTGACTCAATCTATCTTGTTTCCTTCTCCTGATCTTCCTCTCTAAGTCTCTTTCTTTCTCTCTCTCTCTTTGTCTTCCTTTTCTCTCTAAGTCTCCAATTTCTCTTGGTCACATCCCTGCCTTTTTTCCCTTGACTTCAGCCCTGGGACTTGACAAGTCCCATGTCTGACCCCTGGCCCATCAGCACTCACTCCCTGGGACTTATTCTCAGCCCTGGAGCTTGTCCCTGACCCCTGGAGCTCCTTTGTTAGCCCTCAAGACTAGCCTTGGTCTCTCTGTACTTGTTCTCTTCCTCAAACTCCTGGTTCATATGCCGCCCTGCAACTCTGATTGTGTATGTAGACTTCATGTTCACCAAGTAAGGATTCACCCAGTGGTCTGAGCCCCCATGGTCAGCAGAACTTGACATTCTCCCTTGTATACCTTCTTCATTGTGCACAGACCATTGTCCTCCATGCATGCTTCTATGTTCAAGTTTTGCAATAGGTCTCAAGTGGTTCCACACTATGTTCTGCATTATTTGAATGTTTCAGTTTTCTTCACCATTTCCTTTACTTCCCACCCTTGATATCCTGCCCTATCTCTTGTCCTCTCTCTCCTCAATGTCTGCCTGTGTTTCAATAATGCCAATGGTGAGGATGATGTGGCGAAAGAGCATATAAAGCATTGTTTAGAGGATGCCTTTCCGACAAAGGTTTGATTGATGATCTCAGATTATTGATCCACAATCAAGGTTCTTGGATCATTGATTTGTGATCCAGGATCCTGGATCAGGATCTTTGATTATCAATCACTGATTGTTGATCTCATCAAGCAACCAGCGATCCTGAGTCAGCATTGCTGCATCATCCATTAACACCAATTAGCTGCTTCCTTGATTCTTGCTTCTTATGAGTGCGCTGGCAAACGTTTTGGGCATTGTTGAGCACATTTTTCTCTGCAGTACCGAGGTATGTCTAGCCTACCATGTTCAGCTTTTGCATGCTTGCTTACTGTTTTCCGCATTTTATGCATGTAATTCTAGATATTAATATATATCTCTTTTCTCAGTTTGGTTTTCTGCGAGACTCGCTCCATATCAGTGGGAAGGAGAGAATCAAGAGTGTCTTGAAAATGAGGCAGAGTAGAATCTGCGTTATTCGCTGTCGAGATGGTAGACATTTGAAGGGGTCGTCAATATTAAAAACCGATTATACTCGCCGACTCATTTGTGAGAGCTGTAAATCAACCAAAAACCATGACGTAGCATGTGACCACAGATTTATTTTATTTTATTTTATTTTATTTTTATTATTATTTTTTTTTTTGGAGCAGCGTTGAGCAAGTGGTGTTTCTCCGCGAGGAAATGCCTTTACGCACACGTGTGGGACTACAGGCCCTTGGGGGTTAACATCGGCGGCGGTCGCATGTTCAACGCCTCAAGCTCAAGACCTGCGACAAAGAGTCAGTCAAAGTCCATGCTAGTCGACTGCCGTCCTCCACATCGATCCTGCAGACGCAGACGCACATAAGACGCCGCCCGCCACCGCTTCCAGCACGAGGACGACGCCCTCTGCATCCTCGACGACGGCGGCGACAGAGCAAGCAAGAGCACGCATCTCCTCGCACAGATGAGCTACCGCACAGGCTCATGCGCCCGCTACACCCAGCACTTCGAGTCTCCAGAATCCAGCTCGGAATAGCACACAAATCTACTCACAAACTTCTGCGGCACACAGACTTACCATCATTTCATCTTCCACCGAATACCTCCACGCGCTCGGCGCATTCCCTGTGTCCATCCTCTTTGCCCCGCCGTCGCTGCTCACACGTACTGTCCGCGGTCCCGCCGCGGCGCGCAAACACGAGCCGCACCTACCCAAGAAACCATGCGCGAGCGGGTCAGAGCGGCATGGGGGATGTGGACTTTATAGAGCGGAGATGAGAAGCTATCGAGGCTGAATGAGGTGGATGGCGTGGAGACGTGCTCGACGAGCGGGAGGGGCACGGATGCGAAGTGGAGAGTCGAGCCTGAGCCCCACAAGGCGGTGTTGCGTGTGCTTGGTTGGGTGTGCGGGTGGAGATGTGTGAGTGTGAGAATCTGTAAGATTGCAGCATCATGTACTACCCCTTCTCCCCTCCCTCACGGTCATACTTGCGAGTTATGGATGACCTTGTATCCAGGCTGTGTTGTTTGGATTGGCGATCACGCTTGCATTAGTATTTGGAGCCCCTCACAGTGGAGTTTTGTGCATATTTTGCAAGAGAGCAGGATCATTTTCGTAGCTCGGTTCAGGCCTAGCCCGGGTTCTCAAACTTCTCCATCCGCGGTGTTTATGCGCACTGGAGGCAAACTTATTTTCCTTGTGCACTCCTTGATACATCTCGGAACAGGAATTGAGGACAATTTTCATCTGACATTACAGAGGAAAATTGAGACCGCTTTATTCCATGAAGTATGTTCCACCTTCCCAATCACATATATTGAGCATGCTGATACTCTGATGATGGCAGGTTCAACGTACACTTTCCTCCTGTCTAAGAAAAGTTTTATGAGGACTTCTGGTTTGATTTTGAGGAGAGAGTACTCTGAGAGGATCGGAACGTGTGTGGCATATTCTTTTTCTGATGTTGTACTGTAACCTCAGCTCTGACAACGGACGCTTCGTAGAGACAGTTGAGAGCACCCACCTACACTCAATACGCCTCTGCGTAGAGCGCGCATGTAAGGAGAACTCTGTGTAAGGAAAGTTAGATTATAACAAATTTAGCGTTGACGCGCAAGACGTTTAGACAACTGCGTTGAGATCACGGATGAAACTAAGACTTGCGACCTCGTGAAACAGCAGATGAATGAGATGTGGAATCAATTTTGACTCATGATCTCTATTCCTCATGTCTATCCCCATCGTCGGCACTAACCTACTTTCTAGAACCTTGTCGAGCGCTACGAAAGCGATTTCGAATCAAGGCACTACTCTGCTTCCTTGTATCCCCCATTCTCACTCCACCACCGGCGCCTCATTCTCGTGCCTCATGTGCTCATTCATGCATGAGCGCTGAGAAGTTTCATGCAGAATGGGGAAATCCCTCTTGCGTGTGGTGTGGTGTGATTGAGGAAGCTAAAAGATCTACAGCTTGAGCAGTGTTTGACTGCTTAGTGGGAGGGCACTGGTTCGACGTGGACTTTGTTTGAAAGAGAGACAAGCATTGAGAGGATGGTCCATTAAGAAGTGGATGGGTTGGTGTACTAGGTATGCCTTCCTATATACTTCAGATTTAGATTCGACATAAAGTTCAGACGTTCGATAAAGTTCAATAACATCAATGATCACAGGGTGATTGTTTCTTGACTGTGGGAAGGAGAATTGGTAGTGTTCCTTTTGAAAATCGGTTCACAAAGTGAGTTTAACACCAGCGCAAGGCGGTTGTTGAGGATAATCCACTGGGTGACTACCAGCATTTAACAATAACTCGACCGTATGAACTTACTATTCCTATGGGACTGATCAACTCATATGCAGCAAGACATAAGGCATCAAGGTTTCTTTATCCTTCGATTTAGCGCCATCTTGACAGCATCTACAGTGTAAACGCATCTATCCGGCCTTGAGGCGGCGTCTGAGCTCAGGGTCTCTGACCCTGTTTCTTCTTTACTCACAGCACTCATCTTCTCGCTTTTGCTTGTTTGAATACGCACTTTGAACAAAGGTATGGCTCTCTCCAAGGTTCCAGGCATGTTCTGACGACGCTTTCATCCTTCTTTATTGCCGTGGTGTTCAGATGAACCAAAGGCTTTCCTCAGAATATATCGTCAACCATGTTTTTCTGCCTCCTCGACTCCCTCAGGCGGGTGATTCATCGACAGAAAATGATCTCGCCTTGCTCGATCTTGTTATACACCATGCGAAGGATTTTTCTGAGACCATGTCCTCTGATGCCTTCGATTGGGGTTCAATCATCCAAATGCTAAAGAACCTGCGCATCATTTATTCTGCTAGCGCCCTTGATAAATTTATCCTGCAAGACCTCTCCTCCAAATTGACTGAAGGAGGTGAGAGTCAACGACTGTTCATCTATCCTGCAAGATTGATCATCCATTAGGAACACTTGTTGTCCCGGTAAGAGCTCAGAACGCTTGTGTATTTATTCGGCAGCTGGATGCCAAGACCATTTATGAGTTTTTTGAAATTGATCCCCCGAACGAGCAGGTCATGGCAACGACAGGAAGGCTCATACGTACATTCCCCGGCCCTGCCTTGGAGATTGCCCAGACTACCACTTCTCTAGCGTTCCGAGAAGAGATTATCACGTTCCTCGCAGACATGGATGTCGTTACAGTAGGATCTGCCCCTTCCACCAAGAAAGCAAATTCCGAGGTTTTCGAGGCTTGGGATACAGCAGATCCACATTATATCACTCACTTACTCACTTCCATCATCTACGGCGGCCCCGAGAGTCAACCTGCTGATGTTGAGCGAATTGAGAAGCGGATTCGTAACGAAATTCTGATGGAATCCGGTGCCTCCATGCCCTGGCGGAGGTCTCCTCTTTGGCTTATCATCCGAATTGCTCTGCAGACAACTCTTCGACGTACAAATTCTTTACATGGTCAAACGGAGTATAAAGTGTTTATGCTATCTTTCATGGCAGACTTTGTTCTGTCGATCATTGACCACCACGACCTTTCGAACGACATACTGGTCTGCTTTCAAAATAAGATTGTTCGCAGACTTGGTAAACTCCCTGATGCAGCCTTGATTCTCGACAAGGCTACTGAGGCAATCAACAAAGCAAGGGAGGTTCTAGAGACACGATGGAAATATATTCGATCCCAGCAGGCACTTTCACCCCCCTGGTCACCCGAATCTCTTAACATATCTCAGGACACCAATATATCCTTGTTATCCTCAAAGGATTACCTTTATAGTCGCTTACAGCAGACTGAATCCTCTGTTGAAAAAGTTGTTTTTCAGCCATCTGAGACTCCTCGCCTGAACGATGAAGATTTCCTTAAACCTGAGGTTGTCTCCATGGCTCTTTCCAAGGATCCTTACATCGCACTGGTAGATGTTGAGGAGTTTGCCATTGATCGTCTAAACACATGGGTTAGGAAACATCGTTATGAATCATCAGCATGTATTGCCTTGGGGGAGTGTATTCTCCACTATGCTACTGTGGCACAAGCAAAGTATCAAGGCAATCCAGAGGACCAATCTTTGATGTTGTTGACTGTTTTTCTACTATGGTCAGCACTTGACCGCTTGGCAGTCAAACAACTTCCCTTGCTAGCTGATTACTTCCCTGATATCTCAGAGGACATTTTGAACCCAATCCTACTTCGAAACTCAAATGCCATTGAAAGTCTCATTACTCTCCAAAGTTACATTCATGAAAGGCAGAGCAATGCTCATCAAGGCTCTGTATTTAATGATAAACTCTCAAAGTCATCTTTTGCAATTCGCTATTTCTGCACCTCAAGCTTGCTCATGGATTTAAAGAAAGAGATTGAGCATGCAGCACAAGATGAAAGAGCAAAGAAGCAGAAAGAATTTGACCAGTTGAAAGCTAAATATATTAAACTCACCAATGAAGCACAGTCACAGAAGCATGATGTTAAATTTGATTCTTATGGCTATTCTTATCATCCATCACAATGTTCTAAGTGCTTGCTAGAACAACATGCCTCTAGTTTGACAATCATGGTTCATGAATGGCCACTTCCACAGAATGAACTTTCTGCACAAGCAACAGTTTTTGAACTCCAATGTCCTCCTATATTCCAAGTCTGGCGATCCACCACATATATGATATTCAATGATATCTGTGACTCAAAGCCACCTGATAATGAAAAAACTTCAGTAACAGCAATAAAACTTGCTCATTATGTGGGCTTGAAGAAATATTGCAAAGAACAAACACGAATAACATATGCTTCTAAAACTGCACCTTTTATACATACACACCTTTCTACACAGAAGATTTCAAACATCAGTGACAATCCCTCCTCTATCTTTGTCAATAATGGGCTGCACTATGGCCTCTATGACAACAAGTTAAATGAGTGGGTTAAAACATCATTCTTGGACTCTGCTGTAAACAGCTTATGCAGATTTAACCTGCCTTCATCAAGCCCATACTATGTCTTACAGTATGCATTGGAAGGGACAACACATTCTGCCAATCAGTCACTTGCTGAACAGGCTGAAATACCATCTGAACTCAGCATACATGAGTACATTGTATTTGGAACACTGCGTTGTGGAGCTATGTTGCAATGGCTGAATATTCTGCGAGAACTTAGAGCAGGAATTCTTTCTTTTGATTGCATTGAAGTCCATATGCTCATTGCTCAAGCTTCACTGCAAACAGGTACCATAAAGCATGGTAAATTGGAATGGCATGAAATTCTTAAACAACCTGACTTTGGCTTGGCTCTATTGACTGAAATTGACAACTTGCTTTTGAGTATTGAAAGTAACTGGCATCATATAGTCACTATGCAAACCCTGATTCTCCTTACTACTCGTTTGCTTTCTTCCTCTCCAAAAGAGGAGGTAACTAATCATGCTTGTTTAACACTCCAAAATGCCAGAAGAATAACATTTCATTGGATGAATAATCTGATTAGAGATCTTGAATATACAAGCAGTGAACATGCTTCTATTCTTACACAAAAATCTGTGTATTCAGCAGCAGCCACTTGTCGAGCTACTTATGATGTTGATGCACACTATTTCAGTCATCTCATTACATCTAATGAGGACATCAAGATCTTCATCCAATGTGCTATTGAAATACAAGATAATACATTTGGAAATGAAAATGAACTGTTTTTAATACATGATAGGAGACTCTCACACAAGCTGGAAACTAGTGTCTGGACAAGGATCAAAGATGATAGAGCAGGCCTTGACAATGCTATTCTTTATATTTGGAAAGAGTACAAGTGTGGATCCAATTGGAAGCCATTATCCATGCCAAATGAACGCTGGCTAACTTCTACTATATTGGATTCATCTTTTAGTACTCAATCAACTACTTTACATTACAACCTTCTAGATGGTACTCTCTTGATTGATGGGAAGCCTCTTAGTCGATTACCTTCCACAATCATGAATCATCCCATATATCTACGCTTATTAGGGCATGTAAGTGATTACTGAACTTTTTATATATTGTATATCAATAAGCTCTTTTTAGAGAATACTCAATGTTGTTCCATCAAAGCTACCCAATATGGATTTTGCTACTCGTAATATAGTTATTGCACCCAATTGCTTTGTATGCTTTTTTTTCTTCTTTCAGTATATATTCTGACACAATTGCTTTTTCAGCTCCATTTTCAACTTCCTACATCTGATGGCAGCTTGATCATTCAGGCAAAAGTTGGGGATGATGTCTTTGAATTGGTTCCTCATGCAGCTTTTCAGAAACAGAGTTATGACTTTCCTGTGTCTTTTATCACAGAACATGCTCATTGGTTGCATCTATCACCATCTTCCAACATAGGACATATCACATTTCATCCTCTTCATTCCATATGGCAGCCTTCTCAAAAAAACTGGAATCTGACCTTTAATGCTGCAAATGGTACTGCAGAAATGAAGGTTGAAAATGGTTCAATCATGGTTGACATTCGAAGCAAATCTTTCAATATGATATCAAAGATTTTGGAATCAATTGAAATACCTAGCAATATCCATATCACCTTTGGTGCAGATGGAACAAAAATTGAACTCCCACAGTACAAGCTGGAATTCTTCTTAAATGATAACAAAGATCTAGAATGCTCCACAATTCGTGATATGGTAGTAGATTCTAATCAATCAAGTGGAACAATGTATGGTCTTAACAGTCAACTTGTGCTTCGAAGCAAATTTGCTAGTATGACAAGAATAGCAGCACCAGGTTCCCGTTGTGTCATTATTCCTTTTGGAAAAGTCAACCTCAGTTATTATCACTATCATAACTATCTTACAATATCACCTGAGATTAACAAAAAATATTTCATATATCGTATTGACAATACTCTTGGGCAACTTGTAGGAACAACTCTATTAAGTGACTTCTACAAGATTTATCTTCATGCATGCACTTCTTTTCCTCTTCCAGATGATCTCACTGGGAATACTGGAACAGAGGAGGCTCTTTATCACTTGGAGTCAGCAAGATGTTTCTCATTTCAAGATCTATCTCAAGAAGAAGAGTTACTGCTTCAAAATATAGCAGAACTCACTCCAGCAATCAAATGGTATCAAAGAAATCACAAGATAATGCAGACATTTCATTGGAACAAGCTTAGCTCTCTGGCACAACATTGGATTTTTGCTTCTAGGGTAGAAGATCTATTTCAGTTCAATGAACAAATGAGCTCACTCAGCATAAGCTCTACTAGGACTTTGAAAATAAGTCCAGAGCCTCACTTGTTGTCTCGCTTCAACTCACGTACCTCTGGGTTATACTCTTTAGGAAGGAAGACAAACTCTTCTTCCTTTGACATTTCATATCTTTGCAGATTATATCCAAATTTACACAGTTCAGGAGATTTCCAAAAAATTCACTTATTGATTTCCAACCTCTCAGCATTATCACACTGCAATTCTGCTCCATTAAATACTGTGTCAAACCTATGGAAGTGGCTACAAGCAGATAAAAAACTAACTAATGAGCCTCATGCAATGGATTCATATTCACAGCTCATTCTTCCTCACATATCCAAAGTCTTCCTCCCTCTTTATAAAGTAAGCCAACAAGTACAAAATTCCAAGAGATCAAGTTTTAAGCTGGCTTTTTTACTCTGCACAATTGTTTATATGTCTTGCCACAATACTGCTGAAAATCAAATTCAAGATCTAGTGCCTACATTTCTTGCATTTTCTCGCTCCCAAATGTTTCAGGCCATCAACCCTCCTCTATCAGAAACATTTAACTTGAGCTGTGGCTTTGAGCCAGATAAAATGGTCTTAACCAACCTTCTCAAAAAACACTCACTTGAACCTCCTATCAATAAGCCAACACGTCAAATATATGAAAGCAATGATCAATACTATGATCGCCGTAAAGAGTATTTGAAATCTGTATCCCATCAACAGCTTGAAGATATCATAGGGTCTCTTCTATGTCAGTGGCCTTGTAGTTCACCACAGATGCCACATTTTTTTCATCATGAGTTCAACTTATTTGATGTAAAGTCTTCAGAGCTCAGTGATGAAGTTTCTCAGCACTTTTTTGCATGGTTTAACAACATGAAACTCAAAGAGTTTGTTGCCCAAGTCCAACTTATATTAGATACAATAAATGTGAACTTACCTGATTCATTTCCGATGTTGAAGGCTACTCCCTACCAATTTCCAACCATGCCACTTGGAGAAACACAATCAAAGAAATTCTTGGACAAAACACTAGATGTCTTGTTTCAATCTTATAAAGCCCCTGACATTATTCTAAATTCCAAATCTGCCTTGACAGGAAGACTACTTCCTGCTCCTGCTACCAAAAATCCTAATAATGAAGTTAATAAATTATGGTCTCTTGTGAAACAGTTCAAGCAAAGTTCACAGGTCCTCCATAATAAATATGGTAGAGCATTTGAAGAAAGCCTCATTAGCTACACACATCACCTTGGACAGAACACTTCTGAAGGCATTACCAGGCTATCAGTATCACATCTTTATTTGCAAAATGAATATGAGTTGCAACGCCAAAACTTCAATAATATCTACCAGTTGATAAGAGAGTCTTTGTCTCCCAAAACTCCACTAGAAACTGCAATGCATCAAGCAGGCCACTGGCCACGATTGACAATTAGGTCACTTTTAAATCTTCTGTCAAAAAACAAGATTAGTACAATAACATCTTCAGCCTGGAAAGAATCAATTATCATACTTGCACAAATGCTAGTAAAGCTTCAGCATTCTCGTCGCAAACTCTTGTTGAAAGTCTTTCATCATGAAGAAGAACTCTTGAAGGAACTTGACAATGTGGAATATGGAAAAGATGCTTTTTGTAACCCTGAATGGCTTCTTATTCAGGTAATTCTAATTTACAAACTGTTTTGTTATTTCATTATTAACTGTTAATTTTCATTGTATTTAAGATTGACTCAAATTTTACCATGCGGCCTATACAAAATCATATTGCAAAGGAAATGATCTCACCACAGTCAAAATCCAATTTCCTAACCCAACTTAATATGGGTGAGGGAAAATCTGCAGTAATCATCCCAATGGTTTCTTCTGCTCTTGCTAATGGAGAAAGACTTGTCCGAGTTGTTGTTCTAAAGTCATTGGCCAGCCAGATGTTTGACCTTCTTGTACAAAGGCTGAGTGGCCTTGCTGACCACCATATATTCTATCTGCCATTCTCTCGTGACTTCAAGCCTGCACCAACACACTTGAAAAATATACAATCACTCTATGAAATGTGTGTGCAAGAAAAAGGGATACTGCTCATTCAGCCAGAACATATTCTTTCTTTTAGGCTCATGGGTATTGATCTGGCTGATGAAACATATACACAGGCTGCAGAATGCCTTTTACAATCACACCAGTGGCTGTCATCCAAATCAAGGGATGTTTTGGATGAAAGTGATGAAATTCTGAGGGCCACCTATGAATTGGTGTATACTAGTGGACTTCAAGAGCCTATGGAAAGTCATCCAGACCGCTGGACAATTATTCAAGAAGTGATTGGTTATGCTTTCAAGCACATAAAATTCATTTGTTGCATGTATCCAGATGGATTAGAGGTCCATCGTACTGAAGACTATGGTTCCCCTATCATACGCATTGTTGACAATAAAGCAGAAGAAGCTTTGATTGACCTAGTAGTCTTGGAAGTCTTCTCAAATAGCAGATTCAAGTTAATCCCTCCTCACATATGCCTTACAGCTTTAGACTTTGTGAGGGGTCATCAGACTAAAGCTGCTTCTCTTGAAGCCCTTCATGCCTCTGTACATGACAGTAACACATGGAAGCATCTCTTACTCTACCGTGGTCTTTTTGGCCATGGGCTTCTGTGCTTTGTGCTTCGAGAAAAGCGGTGGCGAGTAGATTATGGTTTAGATCTCAGCCGTACTCTTCTTGCTGTCCCATATCGTGCTAAGGATCTCCCATCACTCAGAGCAGATTTTGGACATCCAGATGTTGCACTTCTTCTGACATGCTTGAGCTACTATTATGGTGGACTCACTGAGGAGCAATTAAATCAATCCTTTGAACTTTTATTCAAGCTTGATGATCCTCCACTGGAGTATAATGTAAGCACCAGCCAATTCAGTATTATTTTTTTCCTGACATATTTCCAACTAGCAATGGGTTTTTGGTCATGAGGAGATCCCCTTGTCATTCCATGACATTAAAGGTATAAATTTGGATGATGATCAACAAAAATCAATACTAGGACCTCTATTCCGGTATAACAAGACTGTCATTGACTTTTTCCTGTCGAATGTGGTCTTTCCAAGATATGCAAAACAGTTTCCCAAAAAGCTCTCAACTTCATCATGGGACTTGGCAGAAACAAAACTTCAGGTCACCACAGGCTTTAGTGGGACAAATGACAATCAATATCTGCTCCCGACATCGATTCAGCAACATGAGGTAGCCACAATGAATGAGAGTGACCCATTTTCTCAGCTTGCTACAAATGCAAAGGTCCTCAGCATCCTCTTACAACCTGAGAATGAGGAATATTGTTGCCTCAAGGGTGGGGATGGACATAGCCCAACTGGAAGTGACTTTCTCAGTTATCTTGTGAAGTGTACTCCACCAGTCCGTGTCCTCTTGGACGTTGGAGCTCAAATGTTAGATATGCAAAATTCTGAGCTAGCTTCTCAATGGCTCTCACTAGACTCGGAACTTCATGCCATTGTTTACTTCAATGATGATGATCAACTTGTTGTGATGTCTCAAAAAGACAGGCAGGTCGAGAAGTTTGTGACATCACCCTATAGCCAAAAACTAGATCTGTGTGCTGTTTATCTTGATGATGCTCATACCCGCGGGACTGATCTCAAACTTCCAATCAATTTCCGCGCTGCTGTAACATTGGGTCCAAAGCTAACAAAAGATCGTTTAGTACAAGGTAAGTGTAAGTTTTTTTACCTGTTGTTTCTGATTATGATCACTATTCACAACCAGGCTGCATGCGAATGCGTCAACTCGGTCATGGGCAGTCCATTGTTTTCTTTGCTTCCCCAGAAGTGGACAGAAGTATCCGAACATGTGACCTATCTCCACTAGATTCCTCAGCTTCAATCAGCTCAGAAGACATCTTGCGATGGGCAATGTGGCAGACTTGCAAGCACATCCAACATTATCTCCCCCGATGGGCTCAACAAGGGGTTGATTACAAACGCCGAAACAATGCTTGGAATTTGTATGAAAGCAAGCCATCCACTACCGATGCTCTGCAGAAATTACGCTCGTCCTGGGAGGAACCAGATGCACGGACCCTCGAGGAAATGTATGAAGGGCAGCCAGATTCCCATATAACAGCCCTTCACCCTGCATTTCAGTTCTCTGATCTCAAGGAACGGCTTGATTATCTTGGTGTCTCACAGCTTGGTGATCCAAAGACAGATGAGGAACAAGAAAGGCAGGTAGCTCATGAAGCAGAGCGAGAACGCCAGCGGGAGCTACCACCCAGAGTGGAGCCGGCCTCTTCATCTCTTGACGATGCTCTCAAGTTGTTAATCCGCTCAGGCATCTTTAATTGTAGCTCTCCATTCATACCACTATTCTCGCCCTTGGGAACAAAGTACGAATGGTGCAAAGCGCTCTTTTCTACCACAGATTTTGCAACAACCGTTCAAGGTGGTATTTCAGTTGGTGATTACCTGCGCCCTGTCAACTGGATCCTCTCCGTGCCCAAACATCGTGTGCTCATTGTTCTAAGCCCCTTTGAAGTCAACGAGCTTTTACCTATGATTTGGAAGAGTAAACACGTCCATCTCCACATTTATACCCCTCGTGTCAATCGTAATATGAAGTCCACGGAGGACCTGAGATTCTTTTCTATACCGCCTTTACCAGCTTCTCCGGATCCACTGACCTTTATACCGGACCCTATGCTGCAGCTCAACCTATGGGCAGGACAACTTTACTTGAAGGATTTCGAAACCTATAAACAGCTGTGCCAGGTTCTGGGACTTATTGGAGCTGAATCAGGTCCGAGTATGTGGGACAGCGATGGATTTGTGAAACCTGAGAACCGATTAGGGGCAATGAAAGAGAAGTGTAAAATGGTCGTGAGCCCAGTCATGTTCTTGAAGGAACTGTTTAGTCTGCGAAGGAAGGGTTTGGCATATACGCCAACTCATATGGGTAAGGTCCTTGATGTGAAGCCGTTGGAAAAGAAAGATTTTGACCACTGATGTACTATAATTGTTGGAGTGTTTGAAATTGTAGTCAAAATATGTATCATTCATTTGTTATGGATTACTAAACATGTTCATATACATTTGTAGTTGAACTTGCAACATAGATTTT
>JAGGAU010008576.1:0-15533 GCA_017657275.1 Termitomyces sp. T108 | reverse complement strand
AAATCTCCGGACTATTCCCGGACAACTCCGGAGGTCCCAAGATGGAAATAGCTCCAGAACGTCCTGAAATGGAAGTCCGGAAATCTCCGGACTGCCCCGGAACAATCCCGGAGGTCCCAAAATGGAAGTCCCCTGACACTAGCCCTGCTATCACTCTTTGAAGAAATGGAAGTCTAAAAGAGGCAGAGTCAATTGAGCAACAAGTGCTCAAGATTCGTAGAAGAATATTTGGTCCCAATCATCCAGATACTGTGCAAGCCATGGTGAACCTTTATAAAACCCTGAAGAAACAAGGCAAGAAACAGGAAGCAAAATTGGTTTATGATGAAATATCTAAAGCTTATAAAGCAGGAGTCAGAAGCACAGAAACTGCAATGACGAATCTTGTAGCATCTCCTTGAATCAATCAATCTTTTTTTTAAAACTAAATACCTGTAAACTGTATGAATGGATAGCTAGTGCATAACAATATATGATATGATATGATTTGTTTGATGTTCACTTTTGTTTCTTAACACACAGAGTGTATTGATTGATATAAGTTCAAGATATGTATATAAAATATACAATAATATAATAGCTGATACTGCAAATGCTTATGCAATGCCAAGTAGTCAAACTATGCCCAACTAAAATATTTGTTGTCCTCTGATCTCTATTTTTGTTGATGTACTTTTTATTTTATTTTTTTTTGTCTATAATACTTGAATTACTTTTTTCTTTGTTTTTAAGGATATAATCAAATGTTTTTTCTTTTTAGCTGTTAATTATGATTGATAGGTTGTAATTCAGATCAAATCCTGATTCCTCCAGTAAAATTATTCTAGTAGGATCAGCTTTCTAGTTAAAACACTTCTGTTCTTTGATTGCTTCCATAATGTAACTAGCAGGTTACCTTAGTTATTTTTAACATGTTTGTAACATGTTAAGTTGCCTTATTTAGTAATAGATGCATGGCTGTGATGCACATTCATAGATTACATAAAGACAACATCTTGTATCCATAACATATCTAGTCTAATCTGATAATTTGGTTTGATTCAGCTACTATGTGATATACACAAGATTGTTCTATTTGTAGCCACCAGCTACATCTTTTTTTTGGATCTTCTGCTATCAGCTTTAGACTCTGGACTTTTGTTACTAACCTAGGCAACTTTTATCAAACTTCATGTCTTCTTTGGGCCATGTCAAAAGTGGCTTCCCATGGCTAGCTCAGGTGACATGCCACTTTATATAGCAGATACAGGGGATCCCTCTGTACCACCTATTACCACAACACTCCCAGTGTCATTATACAACCCTCCACTAAAGCAGGATGACAGGACATCTCACAACTATAGCAAGAGTTTTGGCATGCCTGGAGGGTTATCTGTTTCATGAATGATGTCAATTGTATGCCCTAGTTCTAAACCAGGAAAGAAATTGTTTGCATTAGGATTGTTGCTACCAGCAATGCAGCTCCCATTGCTACTCTACCTGGCTTTACTTGAGTGCAGTGGGCTCCTTATGAAAGGCAAGGATACATAAGCCCATATAATATGCTGACATCACCAACTTGAGCACATTAGTGCACAGTACACTGTTCTGGGCTGAGCAGCCTAAATGAATATTAGATGAAGAGGCCAAGATCCTGATCAGCTATCTACATGAACAGCATTTTACATGAATATGCCCCTAGATGTTGGATTTGGGGTAGGCAAAGAGATAGAAGATACCAAGCAAACTCCAAAAGCACAGCAACCAGAACCAGTTGATATGGCTGGCAGAAGTGGACAAGCACCACAAGGGAGGCAATGGAGCCTTGGAAGAGGCCAAGATGTACCTAGGGCTGATTTAACAGAACACATGAAACTTTTTGCCTGTATATTTAAGCATGAGCTCAGTGAGTACATTAAGCATAAGGCAGCCCAAGAGACTGCAATGTCAACAGCCACTCTGGCTGAATCTGTGGACTATGATGCAGTATTGCTGTCAGGTTATGGAGCTTCTTTTCTAAGCAAGACCTTACAGGGCATACTTGAGGTGGTTACAAATACAAAGTCCTACATTAGGGATGAAGTTTGAGGTTGGTTTCAGGGATTGATGAGGGACAGGCTTAGTTAGAGGCTAGAGGGTGGTAGTCTTGGAATGCTAAAGTAGGTCTGGGATTGTTATGATCCACTGCTGGAACTTGCCCTACCACCCTGGGACAACACCAATGACTGCCCTACCACCCTGGGACAACACCAATGACTGCCCTACCACCCTGGGACAACACCAATGACTGCCCTACCACCCCAGAACAACACCACCAAACCCCCAGCTGCTCCGCCAAACATCATGATGCCATGCTCACTACCACTGTGACACCTGTCACCCCTGAGTTTGCTGCCCCCTGACCCTGATGCCTGGCAATCACCATGACCCTAGACTTTCCCACATCAACCTGGACTTTTCCATGGCATGGCCTGCCATTAGACACATTACCCCAGCGTTACCTAGCAATAACCTTGGTGTCACCCTGGTAATCATGCCCAACACCCGCAGCTACAGCCCAACTTGCCATTGTCTGCATTACCTGGCAATCACTCTGCTAATCATGCCAAAAACACCTGATGATAGACACTGTTGATCCCATCCTCCCAGAGCCCACCCTGTTGTATACTTAAGGCATAGGTAGTCCACATGTACTGGTAGTGTTGATATTGCATTATCCTGTCTGAATCTCCTTCACCTCATACTCTCTGTATCTTGTCTCAGTTCTCTTGTCTGTTCCCATAAACCCTTACTCTTTCTTCTAAAAGTCTCCTTTTTCAACTCATTTCCTCTTGTCCTTTTCTCATTGATCACTTTGACTTATTTTCACTTCATCTCATTCTCATTTCCTTTTCCATCTCTGTTTTTTCTCTTCACAGCTCATCTCACCCCCATCTTGCCTTGCCTCTCCCCAAACTAAGCCTAGACTTATTTCCTTAATCCTGGACCAATGCCCCATACCCTGGAGCCCCCTACATAGCCACAGACTTGTCCTAGCAGCCTGGAACCACCTCCTACTAACCCCCCTAAAGTCAAACACACCTACACAAAACCCTGGACTAAACTCTGGACTTTGCACTCACGTAAGACTTTGTATCTGTAGCCACCTTGAGTCTGCTCCATAAGGTCTTGCTTAGGAAAGAAGCCCCTGCAGTCAATGGAACCTGACAGGGATTATACAAGATGCTCTAGGGCAAAGGGTATCAATGGGGAGGTGATAGGATAAGTTTGTCAGCTTCCATGGGGGCAAATCCTTACTTGGTGAACACAAAGTCTACATGCACAATCAGCATCACAGGGCACAGTGTACAAACCAGAAATTTGGGTGAGGCAATGAGTATGGAGAGAACAAGACTAGTCCAGAGGGCTAGAGAGGAAGCTCCAAGGGTCAAAAACATGCTCTGGGGCTGAAAATAAGTCCCAGGGAGTGAGTGCTGGTAGGCCAGAGTCAGATGTGGAACTCATCAAGTCCTGGGGATGAAGTTGAAGAAAAAGGGGTGGGAACACAACCAAGGGAAATTGAGAGACTGAGAGAATAAGGGGAGATAGAGAGAGAGGGAGAGAAAGAAGTGAGAGACTTAGAGAGGAGGACCAGAAGAAGGAAACAAGGTAGATTGAGAGTAGTGAGATGAGTAGAGATTACAATAAAGTCAAACAAGTTAAGTGGAGGAGAGATGGTAATAGAATGGACAGAGGCAAATTGATATGGAAACAGGCAAGAAACTATGGAAAGATGGGCAATATCAACACTACTTGTACTGGGTGCTACACTACAACTTATATATGAGGGGCAGGTAGGCTCCAGAGCTCAAATCTGGGCTTTGTGGTGAGCCACTATGCAAGGGTTCTTGGTGGAGCCCAGGGTTTGTGGAAGGAGTTGTACAAGGATACTGGGGCTCTTGCTGTAGCCCAGGGATCATGCAAGGGTGCTGCAGGTATCAGTGTCAGCTGAGTGGCATAAAGGAAGCTCACAAAGGAGTGATTTTGCTTTGGAAGCACAGGAGGCATAGAATGTGCAGGGAGGCAAGGAGTTGACTGAGGAGGGGGTGTGGGCACAGGACTCAAGCCAGGATGATGCATTGATGTGGGACATGTGATAGCTGCCTAATTGAGATGGGGAGGGTGTCAGAGATTGCCGGGGTTGGTGCTGATGTGGCGGTGACAGGTGGTAATGAGCTGGGGATTGCCAGGGTTGGTGCTAATAGTGGTGTTGGCAGTCAGAGATTGCCAGGGCTGGCACTGATGTGGCATACATGGGCAGTGATGAGTATTGATGGCTACTGATGATGTTGATGGTGCCAGAAATGGCTGGTCTTAGTAGCAGTCTAGGCTCAGAGCCTTGTGGAGCTGGTCTAGTGAGTTTGGAAACACTGGGACTGGGGCTGGATACCAGCAGTGGTTGGCGGATTACTGGTGGTGGTGGTGGGTCATGACAAAGTCTAGGGATGGTTCAGGGGAAAGCAAGGTGAGATTAAGGATTAAGATGAGTTTGAGAGAACTTAAGACAAAATAGAAGTTAAAGATGAGAGTGTAAGGGTGACCTCTAGAGGTCGTGGCTAAGTCATGCAATTGGCAGAGGAGAATCCAAAGTGTATTAGAATGATATGATACAACAGGGAATGTAGCTAATTACCTGGCAGAGAGAAATCTAAAGAGAACAAGTCTAAGGATTCCTCTGGCAGAGCACAGTGCATTAGGCACAGGTGTGGAGGCATAGAAACATACTGTACAGCATGACAGTGCCTAAACCCTAACTCCAGAGAGCTGGAGTTCCTGGACTGATCCAAAATGGTTTTGGAGGTCCCAAAATAGAAACTGCTCTAGTCATCCAAAAATAGAAGTCCAGAAACTCCAGACCACTTTAGAACCATTCCAGAGGTCCCAAAATAGAAAGCAAAAAATGGAAGTCCCCTGACATCCATCCCTCTAGAGTGTGGCAACTTCATGCACAGGATAGAACAGCTCCTGGATAGCCTGATTGGTTGGAGACATGGGGTAGATGCCCTGGATGCCTGAGGTGCATTGAGGTGTGTGTGGTAGAATTCCTTGACAAGGGCCAATGTGCAGATGCCATTGGCAGGCTTCCAAGAGATGTTTTCAATACCATAGCCCTTCCACTTGATTTTGTACTGTAGCTTGCAGTGGAATAGATAGCTGTCCAGGATCTTCTCCACCTCATACTCCAGGCCCTCAGCAGCAAGAACTGGGGGCAGGAGCAGCAGGGCTTGCTGTCCAGATATGGGGTCATCTGGGGCTGGTAGGAATTGACTACATTGAAAACCAGGTGCAGCTGGTGCATTTTGGAAGGTAGTCAGAGTCAGTAAGCCAAGGGTCTCACTTGCCTTTCCACTACATACAGTCCCAGTTGATGGTGGGATAGCTTCTTGGAGGGTCATGTAGTGGCAATATCCAAGCCATCCAGGTATACACAATCTCTGGGCTTGTACACCAGGGCTGGAAGCCATCTCCAATCATAGTACTGGGCCATGTCATCTTTACCTTGGTCAGGGCTGCCTTAGCCTCCTCCTGTGCCTCATGCATCCAGTCCATAAACTTGTTTATGGACTTGTTCCCTGATTGCTGTCCCAAAGGTTCAAATCCAATCCTGGGGTGGTGTCCAGTGTCTAGGAGGAATGGGGAGACTTTGGTGGCAGAGTGAACATGTTTGTTGTACTGTAACTCTGCTTCTAGGAGGAGCTCATTCTAATCATCCTGCTGCTTGTTGCAGAATAGGTGGAGGGTACTGTTTGAGTTCCTGGTTGATCCCTTCTGTTTGGCCATTGAACTAGGAATGGTAAGTGGTGGATGTGTAGAGCTTGATGTGGAGTAGATGGTAAAGCTCATGGGTGAAATCTGCTACAAACTATGGACTGTGGTCAGAGATGTAGGCATTGGAGAGGCCATGGAGCTTCCATACATTCTTCCAGTAGAGGGTAGCAGTGCCCATAGTGGAACAGGTGGTGTGAGTGGGGATGAAGTGAACATGCTTGCCACACAGGTCTATTACTACCATGATAGCATTGTAGCCATGGAAGTCTGGCAATTCCCCTATGAAGTCAACAGAGACTATGCTCCAGCATGTTGCCAGTACCAGGAGTGGATGCAGCTGGCCCACCAGGAGGTGACATTGAAGCTTGGTCCAGAGGCACAGGTCACAGGTGCTAGTGTAGAACCCAATATACTGGGACATCTGTAGCCACCAGTAGTTCCAGGACACAAGTTCTAGCATGTTCCAGTGGCCAGGGTGTCTGGCAATCTGAGAGTTATGGTGCTGCTCAACAATCTGCCTTCAGAGCTCTAAATTATTTGGGACATAGATACAACTACAGAAAGTGAGAAGACTATCCTGTAGACCCCATTTATTCATGTGCACAGATTGGGCTCCAACAGTCTTATCAGAGCAGAGAGCCAATGCAGCCTTGGCTATGGAGTCCTCCTGGAGTCCCTCACAATTGCCCCAGTGGATATCCTGGAGGATGCAGTTCTTGTCTCCCTGGATGGACACTCCTTCCAGAGCATGGATGGCAAACAACTCCAGACAGAGGAGGACTATGTTGGCCCCCACTACCAAGACCAGCCATCACTGGTGCCGTCAATATCATCAACAGCCATCAATACATCACTGCCCACGCACACCACATCAGCGCTAACCCTGGCAATTGTCAGGGGACTTCTATTTTGGGACCTCTGGAATTGTCCCAGGGTGGTCTGGAGATTTCTGGACTTTCATTTTGGGATGTTTCAGAGCTATTTCCATTTTGGGACCTCTGGAGTTGTCCTGGAACAGTCCAGAGATTTCTGGACTTCTTCTGAGGTCAGGGTTTAGGTGCAGTCATGCTATACAGTACATTCCCTCACCTCCGCACCTGTGCCTGATGTGCCATACCCTGGCAGAGGAGTCCTTAGACTTGTTCTCTTTAGATTCTGTCACGACCCACTCCTGGAGCTTGCCCACCACTCCAGGACAACACCACTGACACCCCTGTACTCCCCCAGGACAATGCCAACTGCCCCAGCTGCCCATCATGACACCGCAACAGGCCATGGTAACACCTGTCACTCCTGGGTTCACTGCCCCCTCAACCCTGACACCTGGCAATCACCGCAACCCTGGAACATTCCGCATCAACCCAGAATCTCCCATGGCACAGGCCGCCCTCAGACAGATCACCTTGGCATCCCCCGGCAATCAGTCTTGTCATCCGGCAATCACTCCAGCAATCATGCCCAACACCTGCAGTTACGGCCCAACCTCCATCACCCGCATCACCTGGCAATCACCCTGGCAATCATGCCCAACACCCGACATGGAACCAGGCTGAGCCTGCCACCCCAGAGTCTGCAGTATTTAAGGCCTAGGTAGACAACTTGTACACTAGTGTTGATATTGCAAACTATCTTGTCCAATCTCCTTCGCCTTGTACTATTGTATCTTGTCTCAGTCTCTTGGTCTATTCCTGTTAAACTTCCATTCAGTCTCTTTTCCCCTCTCAGTCTATTTTCTTTTACTCCTGTCCTTGACTCCTTTTCCCTGGTTCAATCTCGTCTCATTCTTTGTTCACTTTCTTGTCCCTTTTTCCCCTTCACGGCTTGTCTTGCCCCAGCCTTGCCTTGCCTCCCCCGGACCAAGCCTGGGCTCACTTCAGTAATCCCAAACTCACGCCTCATACCCCCAGAACTCCAGCACAACCCTGGACTCACTCCCATAGCCCGGACCTAACTCCTCTACTCCTCCACACAGCCAGATCATCTGCCCTAGCCCCAGAACTGACCCCGGACCCCATAATTACATAGGGCTTTGTACTTGTAGCTACCTTGAGTCCACCTTGTAAGTCTTGCTTAGGAAGAAGCCCCCACAGTCAATGGAACCTGACAGATTTCCCTTAGCTACATTTTCATTGTATCATACTATTCTAATATACTTTGGATTTCCCTCTGCCAGTTGCATGACTTAGCTACAACCTCTGGAGGTTGCCCTTACAGCAATCCCTGGCTGCCAATGCCACCATCAGCGCTCACCCTGGCAGTCTCTAGCCCATCACCAGAACTCCAAACAACCTCCTTTCTCAATCAGGCAACCATCACAACTTGCGCATCAATGCATCACCTCAGCCTGAACCCTGTGCCTGCACCTCCTCCTTGGTTGACTCCTTGCCTCCCTGCACATTCCATGCCTCCGCACGCTCCCAAAGCAAGACCCGTGCTTTGTAAGCTTCCTTTATGCCACTTGACCAACCCTGATGCCCACAGCACCCTTGCATAATCCCTGGGCTTCAGCAGGAGTCCCAGCACTATTGCACAACTCCTTGCACAAACCCCAGGTTCTAACAAGAACCCCTGCACCGCGACTTGCCCTGGAGCCCAGGCCCGTGCTCCAAAGCCTCCCCACCCCTTGTATATAAGTCATAGCATAGCATCTGGTACAGTAGTGTTGATATTGCCTAACTTTCCTGGTCTCTAGTCCAGTTCTCTTACTATTTCCCTTGATCTCGTCTATCTCATCTCTATTTCTGAATTTGTCTCATACTCAACTCATTCTATTTTCTACTCTCTTATCACTCATCTTGTTCTTAAACCAATCTATCTTGTTTCCCTCTCCTGGTCTCCCTCTCTAAGTCTCTGTCTCTGTCTCTGTCTCTCTTCCTCCCTCCCTCTTTCTCCCTTTGTCTCCATTCTCTCCTAAGTCTCTGACTTCCTTGACCATGCCCCACCTTTTTCCTTTGACCCCCAGCCCCAGGACTTAATGAGTCCTGCATCTGAACCCTGGCCTATTAACACTCACTTCTCTGGGACTTATTCTCAGCCCCAGGGCTCACTTTCAACCCCCTGGAGTTCCCTTGACAGCCCCCTGGACTAGTCTCAGTCCCTCTGTACTTGCCCTTTTCCCCTCAATCCTGGTTCATATGCCGCGCCTGCCACTTTGGTTGTGTATAAACTTTGTGTGCGCCAAGTAAGGATTTGCCCAGTGGTCTGAGCCCCTGTGGTCAGCAGAACCTGACAATTAGGTATCCAGATCTCCCCCATAATTGGCATCCACATATCCTAATGGCTTGATCAAACCCCTGAAGTCCTTTGAGTAGACTATGCAGTAATCCAAAGTGCCTTTTACATAGGCTAGGATATGGAGTAGTGCCTTCCAATGGGCTGGTCCAGGGTTTGACTGAAAGTGTGCAAGTAGTGTGACTGCAAATGATAGATCTTGTTTCATTGCTGCCTGAGCCCATACAAGGGCTCTAAGGCGTTGGCGATATGGTTTGTCTTGCATGAAAGTTTGTTTGGCTTTATTTTTGGGGACATGTCAGCTGTGAAAACAATGCTAGAGGATAGTGGTGTGTGTCTCAGATTGCATTCTAGCATGTTGAAACATTCAAGAACTCATCAGAGGTATGCTTTCTGTGAGAGGGATATAGACCCAGTGTAGATGTCTTGGTGGATTGCCATACCAAGGATAAAGGTTGGGGTACCCAGGTCTTTTAGCTCATAGATCTCGGCCAGTTCCTTCTTTGCTATGTTTGCACCTTCCTTTGTCAATGAGAGACCAAAAGTATTATCATTGAAAGTGTTAGTTATAGTGGATTCCATTCCAACTTTTCTTGATCTCATGCATGCATCTGCCCTAGATCTTTAATATCCCAGATTGGCATATGCACCATCCAAGGTCCAGTACCAGTCAAAGCCTCCTTGCATTAGCCCATATATAGTTTTCCAGAGTCTTGCTAGTTTTTCCTCCCCCCCCAGAAAACCAGGGGGCAGATGCATGTACACTTCATGTTCCGGAATACTATTGAGGTACATCAATACAAAGTCAACCTGCCAGTTCTCATACCCTTCCTGAGCCACCACTGCTGCTAACATCCTCAAAGACTCTAGCTATACCACTGCTGCATAGGTTTCATTGAAGTCTTCACCTGCCACTTGGGAATAGCCTTTCACCACTAGCTGAGCTTTTCATTGTATGACCTCACCTTCCTCATTAAATTTGGTGGCAAAAACCCATCTACACCCCACCATATTCTTATCCTTTGGAACCTTCAACTTGTCAACTAGTTAAAGAACTCCTCTTTCTTCCATCATGCACAGTTCTTTCTCCATTGCAGGTTTCTACAGATCAGGCCATTTCATGGCCTCTGTGTATATCCTTGGGACTGTCATGGTGTTTTATAGAGATGTGAAGTAAGCAACAGGTCCCTCCAACAAGAGTGCCATAGTGGGTCCATTGTCAGTGGCCCAGTTTCACCCTTGTCATATGCTGATTGTTCTCTTTGTAGTGTCTCCCTTGCTGCTATAAGGGCTGGCATGGGTTAAGTTTAGCAGGTCAGTCATCTCAGGGGTGGTGGCATCATCATCAGTGTGGGTGGCTGTGACCCATTAGGTGCTCAGATGTCAGGGTTGGAGTTGGGCTCGTTTGACACATGGTGTGGTGCATTTTGTGTTCAGTGCAGTAGTCTCAGGGGGCAGAGTCCCATTATTATTTGGCTCTGTGAGGACTAGTAGGGGATGGTGGCCAACTTCCTACTTGAATATTACATCCTGTGAGGTTACTATTGTCCTAGATCCCTGCTCAAGCAGACAGTATCCACTATTTGCATACCCTACAAGGCAAGTCCTGACTGATCATGGTTCAAGTTCTGATTTTATCAGTTCATCAGGGACTTTTGCCCAGGCTAGGCATCTCCATGGTCTCAGGTGGTCAACCCTTTGATGTCTTTCAGTCCATGCCTGTTTTGGTACACTGCCAGGATGCTGGAATGTTGGGAGCAAATTTTGAGTATAGACCTGGGTCACAGCTGCCTCTGCCCTGATAAGCTGCTCTCTGCTAACATGCATTGCACTCCCTCTAATATGGTCCTATTTGCCCACTCTGCTACTTCATTTTGTGCATGGGTGTAGGGTATAGTCTCATTCAACAAAATGCCATGTTGTCTGGTGTATGTTATCCATGCTTCATTCACCCATTCCTGACCTGCATTGACCAATCACAGATCAATGATCCAAGAATCTTGGTCATGGATCAATGATCTAAGATCATCAATCAAACCTTTGTAAGCCAGCCTCCACTTCTCCAGAAACAAAAACCTCTACAAGCACTCTCTTCTCTCATTCCTCACCACTGACTGACCGCCACATGCATGAAGGAGACAGGACCTAGATGGGAGAAGCAACATGGGAACAATTAGAGCAGGGACAAAGGGAGGAAGGGTAGAACAATACAATAATGCGGAACATAGTGCAGAGCCAACTGAGACCTGTGAACAAAGCATGGCTCACCTGCAACCTCTGGTGCTACAAAAACAACAAACCATGCAACCAATTGATGGTCTGTGTGCAATGGAGAAGGTATTAAAAGGGAGGATTTGGACGGGATAGGTTAAGCAAACTGATTGCCATGATGTGGAATTTCCAGCGAGTGGGTTCTTTGACCTAGGAGCTCTAGTTTGTCTTTAGGGTTTTGTAATATAATTGCATTTGAACCCCATTTTGAGTGACTACTAAGCTTACTTGAAATCAAATCAAAATCTATTATAATTATACAATTCTAAAGTGTGCACTTCTGATCAAAATCATCAATCTTAACTAGTACATTTTGCATCAGTATGTCCAAGTGTCAGGAACTGCTGACCCAGGGGTCTCTGTAGAGCAAGGAACCCACTAGTTGGAGGGGCTTGAAAGGGCAACGAGTCTAGAAGGAGGCTTTGGCGTGAAGTCTGAAGTACTCTAAAGCAGTCCAAAGGCAGTTAAAGGCAACCAGGGTGGATACAGGGGTTGCAGGAGGGCAGAAGGAGAATAGAACTAGAGATTGGACAGACAGAGGAGGAAAAAAGAGTGTATTGAGAGGGATAGAGCAAAAAACAGAGGAAACAGGAGTAGATAAGTAAAGGAATATAGTTAATACCAAGCTTAGCGACCGACTAAGGTGGCCAGAGCCTTATATACTCAGGAGGGGCTGGAGAGCACATGGCGTGGCCTTCAAGGTTATAGACTGGCTTTTAGGGGCATGGGAGGAGGTGGGAGTGCCAGGCAAGGGGACTAGGCCCGATGGGGAAGGAAGTTGATGCACCGCTGATGCGACTCCAAAGCGGGTGGGAGAGGTGGTGCAATGAATCCTGGAGGTGGGTCAGGCTGGCGGGGGGGCAGGGGTGAGGGTGGGGGTGAAAGGGTTGGCGGGGCAGGGAATGGATGGGTCATGACACCAAGATTCCTGCTGCCCATGTGCCTGTCTATCTCACCATTTCCTGGCTATTCAGTGCTTCAGTGTAATTTTGAGTAATCACTGATAGCACATAGGTAGTGTGAGCCTGGACTGGTGTTGGAGTGGTGTTTGCCATTGCTTCATTGGCAGCTGGAGGGTTTGGTGTAGTCATTGTCTCATTTGATAATGGTTTTGAATTTTTCTCTCTGTTTTGGAAGTTTGGGGAGAATTGACCTTCCTTTTCTTCCCCTCTTCAGTAATAGTTTTTGATGGTGTGACTGTTTCACCAGCAGTTTGGGTTAGTGTATACTAATTTTGATTTTTTCAGACTTGTCTGATCCTGCAGGGCTATTGCTGAAATGCCAGCTTTTTGTTTTTGCTGAATGAGTCAATCCCAGTGGACTGTCAGTGCCATGATTATGTCCTTTGTGAGTACAGGCCTGCTATGATGGAGTTCCAGGATTTTGGTAGTGAGGCCATCAGGATAGTGCAGAACATCATGTTGTCTATCATGGCTCCTTTTTTGGATGCAATCCTCCACTTTTCTCAGAGGTCTTTGACATGTTTGATGCAATCCATCCCATCCAAGAACTCCATGGCACGTAGCTGTTTTTCTGCATTCATTGCCACTATCTCTGAGTACACTCCATAATTATCAGTGAGGTTCGTCCATGCTTCTACCACAGTGCTGTCCATCCTAATTCCCAACCCAACAGGATTTTTTGTATTATACACAATCAACCCCAGGGCCCATGCATCTCTCTCCTCCCACTCTTCTAGCAATAGGTTCCTTGATGACCACTCTGTGTGTTTTATTCTAGTATTTCTGGCTTTTTAATAGTACTGTCCAAATATCCTTGAGTGCCACATGCCTGAGCTGTGATCAAGACTCAGTTTTTAAAAATTTGTGCCATCAAATTGGTTTTCTTTGGGGAAGTTTGGTGGGTTTGCCAACTGTGTAGACATTTTCTTTGGGTGTGTGTCATGTGGGTGGGTGTAAAAATATAGATGGGTTGTCTTGTTGTGTGTGTGTTCTGGAGCAGTGGCTCAACGTGAACTATGGGAGCACTGTAGAAGTATACAGTGAGTTCCTCAGTCACTCCAGTAATATATGAACAACTGATTATAATACCTGTAGAAGTATACAGTGAGTTCTACAGGTGAATGTAAGTAATTGATAAGTATTGTATGCGTAAATTGGCTCACCCTCAGTCACTCCAATAATATATGAATGACTGAGGGTGGCTGTGATTTTTTATGGCTTTTCTACCAAAAAATAAATAAGGTTTGGAGGTAAAGACTGACAAATACCAATTGTTGTGCCACACTTGTAGGCTCAATAATAGTGACGTAAGTGTGAAGTATAGTTAGGCAAGTCCATACCTCAATACCATGGAACATCAAAATGAGCGAGCAGATTCCAGAGGTCCAAGCTCAGGGAGTATGTAGTGAGAGCTAAAAATCTCTTGAATGTCTATGCCCATGGGTAAAGCGTGTGTCATGCAAAAGAGAAAGAGATTTACATCCTTGTGAGGGGCCATCAGGCAACATTATCTATTCACATTATAAAAAGGGGTTGATTAAATTGGTTACTTTATTGAGCAATGTACTGACCTTGAACTTGAGGCCACATTGGATAACAACAAGCTCTCCAGGCCATACTATAAGCCTGACAGACAGAGGATAAGCGCTCAATCATGTCATGCATCTGGGAGAACATACCTTTCAAACTCTGTCTGTATATACAGCCTCCTCAACTGTGGAAGGATCAGAAAATTGCTGTCATTGTTGCAAAAAGCTTTGTTTTGCATTGATGCATTAGCAAGGTACATATGAATCATGAGGCCTTCCCTCAGTGTGGGGTCACCATTCCCAGCAAGAGTTTTCAGACCGTCAATGAAATCGATTGAGTTCAGAGATTTTGGAATGTTGAAGGGATGCCAATCAAGTCATGCAGGACTAGCATGAACCTTTGAATTGAGTGGGAGGAAGTTGGATTCAAGCTGAGTTCAAGATGGGGATATGTTCATAGTGTCTGGAGATATGGACAGAGGGGTACATATGTCAGGGTTCTCTGGGAGCTTGGTGGATCCTTGATGAGCAACAGAGGGCCGTATGCAATATAACCACCTTGATACTTTCAATGAATGGATGAGCAGTGGATTTTCAAGTGTATACTCATACAAAGTGTAGAATTACAGAGTAAGTTCTACAGGACGTATGTGAGTAACTCAAAAATCATGTAGGTCAAACGGCTTACCCTCGGTCACTCTGATGTAATGTGGTTGACTGAGGGTGGTTTCTGTATATCCAAAAATACCTAGGTGAAAAAAAGTTTAAGCAAAGATCAACAAATAACAATTGCGCCCCACTCTGTGGTGGCACACTCAACATATAATTGTAAGGTGAATAAAATAATATAAAAGAGAATAAAACATATCTTCAACTATGTGCAAGTTATTCCTGAAGACGAGTGAAGGCATTGAGTACAAGGTGAGACAAAAGGGGATCCAGTCAGCTGCACGTGCATTTCAGGTCACTTGGTAGTGCTATACAATGTAAAATCACAGGTACACACCTGCTCTGCATAGAGATTGTACTTGGATTTTTGAGGATTATTTTGGTCTGCTAGAACTGTGTCCAGCCTTTCTTTGGGTCAATGAACAATGTGACAATACAAGAGAGTAAAGATGTACAAAGCTTTGCTTCAAAGTAATCCCTGAAACCCACTTGGTATGTGTAAGGATCTTGTTTTGTGGGCTTTGTAGAAACTGAAGTCAAAGCAGTTGCATGTGTCATGTTTGGAGCATTGATTTATGTGAATGGGGTTTGATTTGTGGCTTCAAGCTTGAGTGAACAGCAGTCTTTTTATTGATCCAGGAGAACATGATCATCCTCAAAAGGGAAGCTGAATTGAGATCCAGACCTTCTTGGAAACAGAAGCGTAAGTGTTTTGCACCAATGGGACTGCTATGTTGCTATGAGAAAAAGATGATGCCATACAAAGCTGAAAAGAAACACACAATACATCATGAGAGAGATTCTTGAAACTCAAAATCATAAAGAGTTGCACCATGGGTCTTTTCTCATCCAGTAGAATATATGAGCAAGACACTGTTCATCCTTTCCAGCAGACGTTGCTAATAAATGCTGATATGACTTTCCACCACACAGCAGTAATGACAGCATGAATTATGCAAAACTTGTAATGACATGTCCATACAACTCTGGCAGGTTCTGTCAGGACCCTGACTTGGGGGGCTCCTACCAGAGCAAACAACCACCTGGGCAGAGATGATGCCAACAACAAGTATGTGGAACCAAG
>JAGGAU010008575.1:0-15549 GCA_017657275.1 Termitomyces sp. T108 | reverse complement strand
TCCTCCTTCGAAGACACCGCCCCAACCTCCCTTGTATTCATGTCCTGGATCCGACGTTGGCTACCAAGTGACGTAAGGATTCCATCTCCGATCTCGTTCCGCCGACTCTGTGACATCTGGCTCTTAGCTTTTGCCCCAGTGGCACGTTCGCTTCCCCAAGAAATAGTCCTCCGGTTGCCATCCACCCTAACGGCGATAAGTCGAAGTGCTTAGATGCACGTGGTGGTCTTTTTGCTAATGGCACGGCTATTCAAATGTATCTACACTCCTCCGAACTCATTGCTGGATACATGTTCGACTGATCTTCGCTCAGTTATGACTGCAATGGCGGCAAGAGCCAACAATGGCTTCTTACTGCTGCATACACTCTCATCAGCGTGTTCGATATCCCCGCCTACAATGTTGATGCTGGGTCACCATGTAAGTGACATTATCTTCCTTCGTCCTTGTCTCATTTCTTTCACCAAGACCCAAAGAATGGTGACAAAGTGAATCTCTGGGTCTACAGTGATTCTCGGTTCCCTTTTCAAAGCTGGTATTATACCGAGGACAAGCGCATCCGGCTTTATGGGACGGGTACGCCTGTTCAGAATTCAAATTGACACTCAACTTAGCTGACGTGTTTAGGCCAATGTCTTGACCTTCCCAATGGTTCGACGGTTAATGGAAACCAGCTTCAGACCTGGACTTGTATTCAAGGGAATACGAACCAGATCTGGACTTTCCCTTAATTGGCTCCGATGATGGTTCACGCAGCTCTCGATTTTGTACAACAATTCGTTATCAAATGTCCGGCTGGAATTTTGATAAACTGGTTTCTGATGGTTGAATGAATTGCTTTTATTTTCATTTGAGTGGCCAGTATGGTCTAATATCTGACCGCTTTTCATTGTCTGTTTTCAAATATTACTACGTTTCTTGCCCAGTGTAAACTGACTTTCCTCACAATACCTACTTCGTCTAATCCGACGACGAAATTACCCCTGTCACCTCGGTACCAGGTGTTCAGGGACCAGAATAATCAACACCTGCCGTTTGGAGTTCAATGTCACGCAGCGGGAATTCCTGGGCTATCGTGATTGATTCTCGAATGTTAAGGGTCATTCGCGCAGCCTTTGGCGCACGACTCATTAGGTATGCACTGAAAATGATGTGCGAGGGTCTTACAGCGACGCATATGATGACACTACATGGACTATGCTTCGTTGTCAGAATCTGGACAAATGTGTGAACTGGACAGTGACGACGTACAGTATCAGGAGGGATCCGATCAAGCCTTGACTATATCGAGCGAGAAAAAGATTGGAGAGAAGGATAGCTTAATCTGAGCATTAGGGGCTCTGCTTTTTTTGCCAAAGGAGGGAAGCGACGTACCAGATATGATAATGAAGAAGACGATGGAATCTCGAGCAAGAATAATTAGACTAGACGTACATGAAGTCATTCCCAACCATAAACACACAAAGAAGCATACGTTGGAGTTCTTTGATTGGATGTGAGGACTCCATATATTGTGAGCGCAATAATGATAGCTAGGGTCCGCGCTGAGTTCAAATAACCGAGAAGCAGGAGGAAAACGAACTTTCAAAAATCATAGGGGGTATCCTAAGAGTTTGAAAGTTCTTCAGCACATGGAGTCGATTCACGAGAGTAGGACGATACCAAGCAGCATAAAGGTACTCCGGGGCCTGGAAAAGGCAGACTCCGATGACCTCGTCTCTTGGTATGGCTTGAAAGACATGAATCAATAAGATGAACACCAAAAAAGATATCCAAACGTACGAGATGTTTCATTCATAATCAATATACATAGGACAATCCATGTTCCTAGAGTACCTACCATGGCCATGATTTAACAAGTGTGAATGGTGTTCTGAGGGACCACTCACAAAGAAACGTTGAATAGAGAATGATTGTCACCGTCTTTCGAGAGGTCTTCAGACCTTTACCCCTTTTCATCTGAAGTTGTCTTTTACCTTGTTATGTCCATCTAAAGGATCTCGCGTGAGTTTTATGATGCAAGATATCTGAAGAGACGTGCTCACATATGACCAATGCTCGAAGTATCAGAATGACATCAACTGAAACAAGGGACAATACGGTCGGCCTGCGTTGAATCAGAGCTTGTATTAGTCAAGTGTGTATGCCACAATAACATACCACGCAGTCCATTTTACAATGAATGTACAACTGAAAATGGTGAGGGATCAATATATCTGGCTAGCATCAAGCGTACGTCTGGAATTTGCATTTTGAAGTGATCTGTATTATGACTCGTTAACAACTCACGTTGTGATTCAAATAGATCAATGGTACTACACGTGGACGTAAGTTCGATTTTCATTGGCAGTCAGAACACAAATCACGCACTCAGGCCGTCGAGTCTGCCTCTCAAGTTTAGCGCGCTCCTGAACTCAAATGCATGAAAGTAAACTTACAGGAGTATGGGCGGAATAAGGTATCGGTTGACAAGAAAAGAAATCTTTGGAAGCCGCCACGGAAGTCTGGCAAGTCCAATCGGGTCTATCGGACAATGTCTGGTAGCGATAGCTATGTTGCAAAACTTACGGCCATATCCTTGAAACCTGTGGAACGTCTCAGCGCCAAACAACAAAAGACAGATAGGAATGGTTACCTCGTCGCTGAACGTTATGAGGTGATCGTAGATAAGGAGCATCTACTCCACAGTTGGAAATGTAGGGCCCCAAAAATTAGAATAGACTGACTAGAAAAGCAACTGTCCAGGAAATCCCTGAGTTCCGTTATCCAGGGGCGTGCAGGTGTTAGATTGGCTCACCATTCGTATACCTAACCACCGCATAGTCGTTGGGTTGCGTCAAGATGTACTCCACCGTCTGTGCATCCATCGCCAACAACCTGGCGACTTGGATACGGTACTTAAGGTATCCGCTTCGCTTCGGAGCAATTGATACGCCGATGGGAGATGGGAAACGTCTTGTTCATACTTGGACATGACTATAAGTAGGCGCCCAGTGAACAGGCTTTATTGAAACATGACACAGTGATGGGACCTGTTCCTGAAGCTTATATGTGCAGTTTATAGCAAATCAATTTGACCGTGACGAATATCGCAGGAACGAAATTGGCAAAATCAATGTCGGCGCTGGTACCTTACCTTACATTCGCGCAGATGTTGACCAAAAGGAGAGTGGTGAACGAATCCTCCAGAATGATCATATGAACAATTAGTGTACACTGAGTACCGTATTCTTGCCTAATGGCGTCTCGGACGGCGAGAGAGTAAAAGAGAACATAGCCTTGCGTGTATGATCATGAACCACTTCGAGCCAGATACAGGGGATCAAGATATGCAGGAAGGACATATTGAGTGTGATTATACCAAGACCTTTGGGCTCCTTTGTGCACACCAGCATGCTCAATGTTGTTGGCTTATTGTGCTATTGCTACAGAGTGGACAACCGAAAGATTTGAGCAAGCACTTGCTCCATGGTATCCAAGTACGTGCACCTCTGCGGTAAAACCTTTCAATCGAACAAGACGTGTATGAGAGTGGATACTGACAGTTTTGGACAGGCGTTGATCTACAAAAACTCGGATCACTTTCAATCCCTACTTCCGTCGCCGAGTCATGCCTAATAAGGTTCGTTCATCTTCAAAATCCACCATAACTCCTCTGAAACTTCATATCCATCCTCTTTGGGTACTAAACTTTCCACCAGATCCTCTAACGCCAAGGTTTTTGTGCACCAAAACCCGTGCTATTGGCGTCGCATCCGGTGCTCACAATCCATCATGAACCAAAGTCCTACTAATCTGATTCAACATTTGGATACTGACGTATGGGGGTGTCTCTAGCACCAGCATTCTCTCAAGATCCCACTGCACGCATACATGGCGACTTTTCTCCTTGTCAGTGAGTTGTCCGCGATCTGTAATGTAATGTTGGAGCAATTGGTGCAAGTGTTCATGCTTCAATCTCAGCGCCAGATTGCGTTGGTTGACCCTGTGGGAAAAATCCGCACTGTACCTCTATCCAAGAGACGGAAGGGGGTAGATATAGGGGGAAATCACTTTCGTGGTAGGAAACACATCCTCCAACAGAGTCATCGGGGAAACCTGGACTCCGGTGAAGCCGGTAGTTTCTTGACTGCAAGGGACAGTCATCTTCAACGACTTACACCTGGTTTAATGTGTTGGTAACTTCGTCATACTAAGCTCGGGTACTGATGCTGTCGATTTGGAGCTTGGCAGAGGTCTCTGTGGCTATGGAGCAATCTAAACAAATAAAACATTTTCAATTATGACTGGTGACTACCAGGAAGCGTTGGAACATAAAGTATTCCCGGGTGGAGCTCTTTACCTCTGTGATACTATAGACAATGGAAGATAGGTCTCAACTCTGAGTTGGGTAAGATTATATGAGAGGAAGGGTTCAAGAGATGCGAAAGGAGATGATTTAGAAGTTAGTGATATTTGGCATTCTAACCACGATTTGGTTGGAGGCGTAAAAGATGGGTTATCCGAGCATACCACATTTTCCAACGATTGAGTTCTGGGCATGGAAGGGAAAGTATTCGCTATTCAACAATCTCGAGACCTGATATGGACAGTCTGAGATGGTTAACATAGTAAGGAAAGGGAATAGCCCTTTCTTGGACGGCGCAGGTGAAGGATGTTTCCCTTCGCAGTCAGCAAAATATGTGGGAAGGGGTGTTAGTTCGCATCTTTTTGAGGGGTGGAAACCGGGATAATGCTTCCAGGACGGCACATTTAGCCGCATATCGAAAGTGGCGAGATGCGGAAGCTTCATAATGATAGACAAACTGTCAGATCATCTCCTACGAGTTCACTTCAATCTCGAGAGAAACGAGACCGAACAATCATCCGATAGGAATTGAAAAACGGAGCTGTGTGGTATATGAGGAGAAGTTGATATACCATTCTGTAACTCCCGGGTGTAGCAGGCTCATTGATGGCTGAAGGTCTTCGCCAACTTTGCAACGAAATTTTCGTAGATTTGGACATACGTCGACTGCGAAAAGGGTCTTAAGAGCAAAATCCAAGGCAGATGCTATATCTTTACTGGTTATATGATCATCCTGCAATAGTAGAAAATGAACAAGCTTCGAGCTTTCAAGAAAATAAGCCCAGTTTGCATAAAAGGAAGCTTGCGGCGAGGTTAAAATAACTAAAATCTTGACTCTACGAGTCGCTCACTCTGAATGGAAAGAAGTCCCGCTGCCCAAGAACTCCCAGAAGGGCCTTGAAGTCTTTTAGCGAGTCCAGAACTCGCCATACATATGGTCTCCCCACCGCAGCCCACGTATTTGTTGTGACTGATTTCTTCGTCGAAAATTCGAATACAGACTAGCTCAAGATGATGATGTTACAAGGGGCATCTCAACAATCTTCACCACGTGTTTGTCACAACCGTTTTGGAAATTTCTCATGAAGCCATTTTACATTGTCCTTTACATCTATACGTTGTCCTAGGCCTTCAATATGTTTTGCAGCTGTCAATCTACAATGACAGATTCAGGCTGTGTCTGGCGCCCTGGTGATGGCTCCAAACCGACTCCATCAAGGCCTGACAATGCTTCAAACATCTATCGACTTGACATCCTGCAAAACATAGAAGAGACCCTCCAAGAATTGGATGGAGATCTCCGGGAACTGAGCCTTGATATCCATAGTCAGTGACGGCGTCGATCTCTTATAACAATGTGAATAACAAACGTCCGTCTAGCCCATCCTGAGATATCTTACAAAGAGCGGTAAGTCACAACTGCAGTTTCCTCATTCAAGCCTTCGGGATCTCATCAGACGTAGATATGCTCACGACTTATTAACGAATTTCATGGAAAAACACGGATTTGAAGTAACGAAGCACTACCACCTTGAAACTGCTTGGCGTGCGACTTTTACCAACGGCCAAGGTGGAAGGACCATCGGTGTTAACTCTGAAGTAAGCACAAACCTTGCCCTTTTTTAGCAGATTTCAATGATCTTGTAAGATGGATGCGCTGCCAGGTGTGGGGCATGCATGCGGCCATAACCTCATTGCCATTTCTGGTACTATGACCCCTCTTTGAATTGGTTGCGGAATACTAGAGTACTATACTGTTATCTAGGCATCGGAGTATCCATTGCCATCAAGAGGGTTCTTCAAAGGTTCAACTTGTCTGGCACAGTGGAGTTGCTAGGCACACCTGGTACATATCCCACAGATCGATTTGACTGGTATCATATTTCCTTGACATCTCTTATCTATCAGCCGAAGAAATAGGTGATGGAAAAGTGAAGCTTCTTGAGAAAGGCGCTTACAAAAACATGGATGTATGCCTCATGTTGGTCCTATTAATTATTCCCCTGTCCCTTCACTCACTCTTCTGGACGCCGCAATCAAAGGTGTCACCCTGCACCTGGGCCAGTGGGATCAGTGAGTCTCAGTGGTAGCCTCGCGCTCGAGAAGATTACGGTTGAATTTACCGGTCATACGTGCGATGTCCATAGTCGTCTTCTTCCACTCCACGTCCTGACTTGCACTGTTTGTTGCAGTGCTCACGCTGCACTATCCCCATGGGAAGGAAGAAACGCCCAAGATGCAGCTGTTCTTGCGTACAATAATATTTCTGTGCTCCGTCAGCAGTTGCTGCCCACTCATCGCATCCATGGAATCTTCGAAGGCAAAGACTGGGCGCCTAACAGTGAGTTCTTTATGATTTTACATTCTTGATGAGGATTGATCATGTTGACTGGCAGTAATACCTGATTATTCCAAGATGAAGTAAGTCTTTCGCCTTCCTGTTTCTTGACCTTTTCAAACAGCTGCGCCTTTAGCTATTACGTGCGCGCGCCTACGAGGTCAGAGGTAAAGGCCACTGCAAAACGTGTTGTTCCATGTTTTGAGTAAGCGGTGACTCCTGTCCTTTCTGGGACCCAAAAACTGACTTGTATAAGAGCGGCTGCTTTAGCAACAGGATGCGAGGTCAAAATAACCAAGAGTCCGGGTCCTTTAGATCTTCGCCAGAACTCGGTACTTGGTATGTAGGTGAGTATTGTAATACATAGTTTTGCTCATCATCTTTCTAGGTGGTGAAGTCGCGACTATCACTACAGCGAAATACGGTGACGTTGATTATGAATGGGGCATTAAGAATGCTTCTACTGATTTCGTGAGTACTGTACTTCATGTGCAAAGGAATATCTATTTTTAATCGAGATCCGCTGTGAGGGTAATGTCTGTTACGGTAAGTGAATCGTTGAATAGGAGCGATGTTATAAATCGAATCATGACAGCCCTTCCGTCGCTGCACCCGGGTTTTGGTATGCCTCTTTGGCAATCATCATTGAAATACAGGGAGAAAACTTACGCAACATATTAGCCATCCCTACCGTTGAAGACGGCGGAAATCATACCCCAGGATTTGAAACATCCGCCGCTTCCCTCGAGGCACATCACGCTTGTCTTGATGTTACCAAAGCTTTGGCTGCTACAGGGATTCGGGTCCTCATTGACGATGATTTTTTTACAGAGGTGAGATTTTTCAGCGGCCCATTTCCGTGCCTCTAGTTCATGGTATACATCTCTAGGTCAAGAAAGCATACGACGAAGATGCTGAGATACAAGACTTCTCAGGATCTCAGGAGAACAACAGATTTAACAAGGCTAAATAATCATAGCCATCTCAACCATGTATTCTACCAGTGTGTCTTAACGATGCCGAACTTTTTGAAGAAAATGCTTTGTTACATTGATAGAACAGGTTACTTAAGTTGGATGAATTGCAAAAGGGAATCTTTGATATAGACGGACATCATGCCTCAAGCGGTTCGAGCAGTCCCAGGATACCCCTGTCTTTTCCCGACTTCCGAGTTTTCTAAATCTTGATGAACGGCTTCGGCATCCATTTGATAGAGACACTCCACAGCCCCTTCGATGGTCTCACGTATTTTCGTGTCTCGATACTTTTGAATCCCTTCAAATGATACGTCTTGTCTTCTGTGAGATTCGAGCCATACTATAGCATCAATGTCATTGACGTAGTCGTCAAAATACCCAGACATCTCGGGCAGTAGGTCTTTGTCGAGATGTCGAGCGATTCCGACATAATCATGCTCTGCAATCTTGTACTCGGAGCTACGTGTATCCAGATTCTTGATCGCATCAATAAGCGTAGCAACCTCACGCCGTTTCTGAACCAATTCGTTGAATGGACCCAAAAGATGCTGGCCGAGTTCTCTTCCTCGTTGTACGCGAACCTCCGCCATTGCGATTGGATCATATGTGTCGGGAGATAATCCGTGGTGACGAAGAAATGTTTGGGCATGCTGAGGGAGGTTGTCCAACGGGAGACCAAAATACATGTAAGGTTTGGTTGTATAGCGATATTCAGGCATAGTAGAGAATCTGGTATGCATCGTGAAATCAAGAGCTGAAGAAAGACCGGTTCACGTCCTATGTATCTAGACGCATTAAATGGTTTTTATAGGTGATCGTGAGTTTAAGATGGCTTGGCGCTGCAATTGACTCTGATACAAGGAAAACAAGATGTCGAAGACGCTTTACAAGAACACAATGTTTCTATGGTTTCAGAAAACAAAGCGCTTCCTCAGACCTTCTCTAACGGAACACGGATGTGCCGTCAACTTCATAAGGAGAAATTGCAGAGATGAGCAAGAGTCAAACGTGTGAAGGGCCGAGATAAGATTGGATTGATCTGGAAACGTGGCCACGACCATCGGCGGTCGCCGACGATGCTTGAACTGAAGACCCTCGTGATATCCAGTCTTGCAGTCACTCTTCCAGCTGCTTACTTCGCTTACCGCCACTTTCTTCGCTCAGCGCGTGTTGTTCCTCAGCAAACACAACCGCCAACACGGAAACCTCTGAAAACTATCATGCAGCCGGCCAGAGATGATCTTGATCCCCCCAAGGACGATCCTTATACCACTCAGGAGCTTAAGAAGTATGATGGTTCAACCCCTGGACTACCTATATATGTGGCCATTAAGGGTAATTATCATGAATTATCATATCTTTCCATCGAACCACCTTCATGTATCTTTGCAGGGACTATCTTCGACGTCTCCCATAAAGCTGACATCTATGGGCCTGGATGTTCATACTCTATCTTTGCAGGGAAGGATGGGTCTAAGGGTCTAGGAATGAGCAGTCTAGATCCCCAAAATGCGGTTGCAGACTACAGCGGGCTCAATGAGAGTGATCGCAAGGTCCTTGATGACTGGCATACGTTCTTCTCGTGAGCCTTGTTTATCTATATCGGGAACTTGCTTTAATGTTGACTTTACCTTGTACCTTGTTAGGAAACGATACAATGTTGTCGGGAAAGTGGTGGATCCTCCTACCTCAAGTCTGTAATACATGCCGCGTCTTTTCCACATCAACATCGTGTTGAAGAAGGCAAATTCTATTGGTGTCCGAGTGACATTCTTCCTTATGATGTTTGAGATACCATGTTCTATCTTCAATCTGTGGAAATGCCAATAATAGTCTCATGATAGACCACTAGGTCAAAATACTCGGTGTGGGATGGCAACGTAGTCGTGAAATTGCAGCCGATCTCACTGGAACTTTTTGTAAGTTGTGTTTATTGCTTATGTGTTCAAGGGTATTGCGATTACCTTGAATCCTAGTTTTTTTCTATCAATCACATCACGTCGGAGACAAATTCTGCTGCTACCTTATTACCCACTACATCCCGTCACTTCCAAATGATAGGAACCAGATCATTCGTAAACGAAGGCGCTGAATCCAAGAAACTGATCAGATGAGATCTCTAGAGCTAGTCTTGGTACTACTAATGCAGGAGAAAAAAAAGTTTACTAGCAGTTTTCCCCACCTTGTCAAAGATACTACTTTTGACGCTGCGTTCATCTGTAAAACCTTTTCACATTTTTTTCGTCCATTTCGGTTCATCCTTCGGTTCTCGGAGTATCTATCGTACTGTGTCTGATTGATCTCACTGTCGCTGACGACTCCGAGTAGAAAATACGCCGTCTTTTTCCATCGAAGTGAAAGTGACATCCCCTACATTTTCGGTTCAAATTAGTTACTATGCGCAAGCCATGGAGATCGTTTCGAGCGTGGAGATAATCCCTTCGGCGCCTTATCATCGGGGCCGAGCCTTTGTATTGGATGCATATGGAACTCTAACAGTATTACCTCGCTTAGGTCCCCTGTTCATCCAGGTTTGACTGTTGTCAACAAGGAGACGAGTTTGACGTTGTCAAGTATAGTAATCCTTCCCACGTATACAAAGGCGCTTTCGAGCTACTCATACAGGACCACAAAACCGTCAGTTATATTCGCGAGGCCTATACATTTCGCCTTCATGAAGCTCGAGTGCTGTTCTTTAGGCATGGAATCCCTCAAAAATCATCATCATTGATCGTACATGAAGGATTTGATAGCCACATCGGTTCCTTCTGTGAACTTGTCAGTGATTCTACCTGGCGTCGGCGTATCATCATTTCCTCCCAGACAAGCCAGCCAGAGGTACTGACGGCGTTGTCCAAACTAACCGAGCTACCCCAGCGAACGCGTGTTTCCATTTTCAGTGTGGGTACATTGCGTCCTTTCCATAGCGTTTTGCATCAGAGTCTTGCAGGCACAATGAGAGATCGTGTCTCGATATAGCTGCTTTCCAGGCAGAGGGAAAACCCTTAAATATCGAGGTACTTCAGTTGCTGAACATCATCTCTACTTTTTACGATCTACACATTCCTTCGTTTCTCTCGGCATGCAGCTTCGCAGCACTTTTGTAGCTCTGCTGCTGAACATACTATCTGTCCACGCTGCTCTCATTTCAAACGTTGCGGACGTGCCGCATACGAATTTCGATTTTATCATCGTTGGAGGTCTGTCCTGAACCTCTTTTCTGTCGTTGACCTTGCTGACGTGTTGAACGTTATAGGCGGTACCGCTGGCAATGTTCTAGCTAATCGACTCACGGAAGACCCGAAGACCCGTGTATTGGTCTTGGAAGCGGGGCCTTCGTAAGGAAACTATCTCATTGATCCTGGTCGTGAATTCTGACCATGAGTATAGAGATGCAGGAGTCCTTACGATTGAGGTTCCGTTCTTGGCTCCCACTCTAGCGAACCCCGGCCCCTTCAACTGGAACTATACCACTGTGAATCAAACTGGTCTTGGGGGGCGCAGCATTCCCTATCCTAGAGGCCACGTTCTTGGCGGCTGCAGTAGCATAAGTGAGAATTTGAAATTTCTTTTCTCTGGTTTTGAATTCGAACCTCGATGCTTCAGACTGGCTGGTTTATACTCGTGGTTCATCCGAAGACTTTGACCGCTATGCCGCTGTAACTGGCGACCCGGGATGGTCATGGAATAATATTCTCCCATACTTCAAAAAGAGCGAAAAGTGGAATGCACCGACCGACCACCACAACACCACTGGCCAGTTCGATCCATCTTTCCACGGTTTCAATGGGCTTCTCGGCGTTAGTCTGCCCAGTTACCCGGTCCCCATTAATCCACTGGTCATCAACGCGACTCAGCAGTTGGGTGGGGAGTTCTCGTTCAACTTGGATTATAACGATGGAAAGCCCCTCGGTGTCGGTGGGTCTAAAAAGCAGATCTTCAAGTTTGGTGCTGAGCATAAGTGCTCATTCTAGGCTGGGCTCAAAACACAGCGCTGCAAGGCCAACGTAGCAGCTCTTCCACGGCCTATCTGGCGTCGCAATTCTTGAACAGGCCCAATCTCACAGTTTTGGTCAATGCCCAGGTTTCGCGACTTATCCAGACTTCCAATGGGAAGATACCAAAATTCCTTGGTGTTGAGTTCCGTGGTTCAGACGGTAAGTGATCTATCTGATGGACTGTATATAGTTTTGATCCTGAATGCTTGCCATAGGAACACTGCAGCAGTTAAAGGCCAAGAAGGAGGTCATCCTTTCCGCTGGTTCAGTCGGTACCCCGCACATCCTTTTGAATTCCGGTATTGGAAGTTCCTCAGCGCTCCAGGCCGTTGGCGTGAAGCCTATCGTTGACCTGCCTGACGTGGGCATCAATCTCTCAGATCACGCTGTCATTGGGAACCCTTGGCTTGTCAATGGAAATGACACTTTCGAAACAATCCGTCGTAACCCCGGCCCTGCCCTGGCTCAATGGGAAGCGTCAAGGACTGGCCCGTACAGTGACGCGATTCTGGACCATATTGCGTTTGTCCGCGTGCCACAGGCGCTGATTACATCACCTGACACTACGGCTGGGCCCAATTCGCCCCACTTTGAGATGATTATCTCGGTATGTAGTGCGATGACGTCTCACTTCCGATGGAAGATTGACCGTCCAATGATAGAATGGCCTTCCGCCCTTCTTACCCTCTCAAGGCAATTTCCTCGCGTTGACGACCATCGTCGTTTCTCCCTCATCGCGAGGATCAATTACATTGCGATCCAATAATCCATTCGACGCTCCACTTATTGACCCGGCTCTTTTGAAGACTGATTTCGATAAACTAGTTATGCGGGAAGCGATCAAGAGCGCTGTGAAGTTTACTTCGGCCCCTGTCTGGAATAGCTACATCGTTGGTTCTGCGGCCGGCTTGGCTGCGAATGAAACTGATGCTGCCTTGGATGCGTATGCCGCTGCCAATGCTGGTACGCTGTTCCATCCCGTCGGAACTGCTAGCATGTCGAAGAAGGGGGCTTCAAATGGTGTCGTGGATCCCGACTTGAAGCTCAAAAAGGTGGACGGTGTACGGGTTGTTGATGCCTCTGTGCTGGTGAGTACCGTGTTTGACTTTCCGACTATGGCGAACATGTACTGATACTCCATGTTATTAGCCGTATGTTCCTTCTGCACACACTGTTGCGCCTGTGTATGCTGTTGCAGAAAGGGCAGCTGATCTTATTAAATCCTCTAATTAGAATTTTTCGTCGTGGCTCGATCTAGTAGAACAAATCACGGACCCCCTGTTTACTATTCTCTTTTTTCGCTATCAACGCAATACATTTATCCATAGTATTTATATTAATATATGTACACCAGCACTACGTCTCTGAATTCCGAAACCTCTGACAACCCTGGAAAATGATTGTATCCGTAATGCCTTTGCTTATCCGTTGCGATAAGCAAGTGATCCTATTTGTTTCGAAAATCAAGCTGTCAATGAGATCATATCTGTGTTCTTGTAAACTTACTTCAGCGTTAACGTCATCTCCATAAAGGACAGTGAGGAGAGTTACTATGTCGAATCTTATCGAGTTGCGTTTCAGCTAGGAATCCAAGTATCGTCTTTGAGGCAGTTGTTGATTATCTAAATGAATCTTCTATCATGCTCGGCGTGTGAACAAGACAAGGTGGCCTTCATAACCTCAGACTGTGTGTTGCCCTTCATGGCGGTTGGCGATACAGAGCTTGGCGATTCTGCAGAACCCTGCACAGTGGCCGTCGTTGACCCACCACCTCCATATCCATCAAGAGAACGACGCCGCAGCCGTGCGAGCCGGTGTTCACGACGGACACAAACCTTGCTACAACCACAACCAGCTTCTCTTGACTCGCATTCAAACCAGGATGCGGCCGTCATCCATGTCATACCTCAAATAAATGCTGATGAACATGAAGGCGGGGATGAAAGAGAAGCCGAAATGACACCAACTCAACCGCGTCAAGTCGTGGGCAGGCCGCGTTCTTTTTCGCATGGCAGTGCAGCGTCAGTGGCGCCTTCGCTCGCACAGACAGTTATATCGATGTTTTGCACTGAGGATCACGAGGACGAGGCGTGTGGAGCCGGGGCAATCTATTTACCGTTATCAAGCGAAGACGAGCATCAGCGCAGTCGACGACTAGGAAGGTGGAGGAGGTACTTCCGACCCCTGATATGCAAGGCGTACTATGATTCGCTGTTCCATCTGGCAGTGATCAACTTCCCCTACGCACTGGCGGCATGGAACTACCTGTTTGTCTTCACCGTAGTATGTCTTTATGCCAACAGATTGAACTTGATTCATCTGACGTCCACGTCCTTCCAGGCAGGGACAACGCTGCTGATGGCTTTACCGTTGGGCGCTATACTCTGCTTTTTTAATCTCATTGGAGCACGAGCTTTTGCTAGGGGAGAGGTACGCTATTCATGCGTCTCCATCGGCGGGCCAATTCTGATTCCCTAGGCAGCTATACCTCCAAACTCGATTCCACTACCCATTAGCGTACCCTGCACCTTATCCTCCGCGTCCCATATTCACTCGCCAACGAGAGGTGACCTCGACTGAAGTTGAAATGGGCGCTGCTGCTGCAGGTGACCTCGTGCCTGAACGTTCGTTTTATAAAAACTCCTACGCAATGGTTTGTTTACGTTCCTATCGAGATTCTCTTTGCTTTGCTCATTTCTAACTCAGTTCACGGACCCTACATCTTACCAAGCACTGTTCTACTTCCTCGTCATAAAACCTAGCATCACCATCGTCTTCTCGTTAGTAATTCTGGGCTTCGTTCTTCCTGCTTTGGTACTTGTGCTTCCTGCTCCGGCTGCTCTTCGAGCTGTCAGGAGGCTCGGTATTTGGCAGGCTAATGTTGCTATCGAAGGCCTGTATCTGGCGGTTCGGTAGCCAGTATCAGCATGATGCGTTCCTTTCTTTACGTATTTGATGTACAGATTCGTGCTGATTTGGATCTCAGTACTCACTCATATTAATGGTATCTAGGATTTTTGAATAATATTTCGTGACTATGCCACTACTGATTGTAGCTTTAGTTTGTAATACAATCCATCTGATTATGGTACTTAAATAAGTAGGATGAATAAGGAAGTATATTTCACACAAAATGACTCTAGGTGGTCTGGCAGGAATGAAACGGATTGTAAGAGCTATTGTGGGGGTCAAATGAAGGCACAGACGAGACCTGGAACATTGTTATGTATATGTCATAAAGATGAGGACTTGGACACCGCTCTGCATACCTGTCTATCGAGTCGCCTCGTTTCTGAGTAGAGCATCACCAAAATGAGAAATATGACGTCTTCCTGCGATAAATTTGGGGGGAATGACACAGACGCCGCTTGTGAACTGGACTTCAGATGGGACTTGTGTAGCATAAATACCGCGCTGTGGTCTAGCGGAGATCCGCTTGGAGTCATCTACGCGGTTCCGTTGAGAGGAGGGATTAGGAGAGAGGGAATGAAGACTTACAACCCATTTCCTTCCGTGAAATGCGACTTCGTAAGGCTGCATTGACCACTTCCACACTCGACTTCTATCAAACGACATCAAATGTTCTTTTAAGCAACGCTATGTAGAGCACTAACTCGTTGAGTAACCCGCTTGGGTTATACTTCAGGTCAAACCAATTCCGTTGAACACCTCTGACCTCGAACTTGGAATCTCTCCAGTGGATCGCGCCCACTGTCTCATTGGAGCTATTACCTAGAAGCATCAGCGTTGTAACTCTGCGACCAAGTAAGGCGCCGCGACTAGTCGTTATTCTGTAGGTAATCGAAGTTATATCGTCACGAAGGTCACTATTCAGGATGTCCTCAGCGGTGAAAATGAATATCGGCATGCTCGTGGATCTGCGAGTGG
>JAGGAU010008574.1:0-15560 GCA_017657275.1 Termitomyces sp. T108 | reverse complement strand
CGAGTGTCCCAACCATACACAACAGTACTAGAATTTTCCTTCCTCTTCGGTCCGAGGGCGGCTCCGAAGATTGCTCCAGCCAAAACCTCGTCAGACGGTCCATCTCGAAGACGTATTCGATGAGTTACTGCCCGAGGAACTGCACGCGCTATAGCCGCCTCTGACACGAATAGCTTCCCAGTCGAGTCCTCCGGATGGGAGACGGAGACAACGTGAGGGTCGAGATCCTTGGGAGTGTGTAAGGATGTCGACTCGCGAGGAATATTTAGTGTGACGCTTTCGCTTCCACTGGCAATGTATTCATGGATTTCAGAGCTCAGTTGTCCTCGAGTACTGTCATCATCTTCTCCGAAAGTCGGGTACGAACGCAATAACTCGCCGCCAGTTGGGTCTATCCCGAGAACCCTGCCAGCTCGTGCAAGATCATTTGCATCGTTCATCGACTTTGCGGTAAGGAGCGTTCCATCCAGTTTGGGATGATGACGAACAGCGGAAAACAGATCAGACATATAAAGGGACAGTCGTGAAGAGACATGGGCGCTCTGAGCTGCTTTTTGAAGTGACACTACGAAGTCCCGCGGGATTGACTGTTTTGGAACAATTGCCACTTGTTGTGATAGACGAGAACGACTCTGGCGATGTCGCGTCGTACTAGGGAGCATCGACGATAACGCAGGGGAAGTACAAGACTGAGATGGTGTTGGTGTTGGAGGATTCGAGTAGGAGTGATTTTGGGATTGTGATAGTGTATTTATGGTGAATGGGAGAGCTTTCCAAGCATCTCGAACGAATTTTTGAACATAGATGGTACTGCTCATCGCAAAAAGATCCAACTGGAGGTGTTGAGAAAGCTATCTCAATATATAGGACTGGACCTACCATACTCCTATGAATCTTGGGTCGCTCTCTTGAGTTTAAGGGACACACAGAGACAAGTATAAAGTCATGAGGTAGATTCCATGTTCCCTGATAATCCGTATCTTCGAAAGCGACAACATTGTCCTCATGGTGGGGATCGCCACGATGATTACGGGAGGATGCGTGCCTTGAAGATGAATCAAACAGGTTGGTGACATCAAGTATAACTTGGCGGCGAATCAAGGCCTCTGAGAGAGCTGTTTGCTCGGCTACAGACGCACGTTCAAGCCCTTGCAAAACAAGAGCATGTGGGAATACATTCTCTTTTTTGTGGAGTAAAGGGAGTGAATCAGTGTTCGCATGCGTGAAAGGTCTTGGCTGAGGCGCAAGGATCAGATGTGAGGACGCTGAATTGAGTATGTCGTTTGGCATTGGATTATGAGGACTGGTTTTCGCAGAAAGAGTGAAGTGGTTGGGATCAATTGGGACCGAGGCTGGGCGCACAAAACTTGCAAGCCGTTTGTTGGAGCGTGACCTTGAATGGCGAGACAATTTAGACGACTCGCCTCCATCACCTCTGTGTGACGGCAGAAATAAGGAACGCAAGAATAGATTAGGACTCTGAGGTGTTAAATCCTGGTATCGCCATGTTGATGTAGTTCGAGATTTCATTTTCACCTTGTTTGTTGGCAAATTGAAGATGGATGATAAAGTCTAAGCATTTTGTCAGCTCAATATCATATATACAGGCACGACGTAGTGACAAAACAGACATCAGGCTTAGACAAACGGGAAAGCCATGGGCAGCTGCCACGATTGAGATAATTTCTAGAAATGGATGGCAGCGCTGACGAGCCAATACGTGGTATGATGCTTGTGCAAATCTGACATGAAGCACGGACAGATATACTTACCCAAACTGTGAGCCTAACAACCAGTGAAACATCCTCTTCAGGAGTGAGTAGAATGAGGTATTTGTCACCCGCCACCATGCATTGTAGGATTGCTTGAAAGATACCTGGATCGAGCGGAAGATTGCCTAATGACGAGTCTCGCACATACGCAAGTAAAGTGGGTAAGAAGGCAGATGAGCCAATTAACGAGAGCAAATCAGTTATATCTGTGATGTCGGACATCTAGATTTCCACGTCAACATATGATCGAACGCGGAACTGGGACACAGTGCAGATCATACCTCTGTAAGGCTATGTTCTCCTCTAGAGGACCATACAATAACCGGTTATGTAGCAAATTTGATGGTCGTTTCTCCAAGCTAGTGGGATCGCGGGATAAACAGATACAGTAGTCTGGCGTAAGGCGAGGGCTCCTTGATGGCTACTACATGAGCTCGGGGCATCGTGACCATCATAATATAACTAACAGAACTGACAGATGAGTTTCTTTCTATACTTACTTGACAAAGGACTTATTAATTACATAAGTCATACTTCGATTCCGCGATCCATGGATCCTGACATAAGCGGAGACCTGTTGAGATGTGAAGATGATGTATCTGTCAATTCGATTATGGGATATAATGCATTGCATATGTGAATTAATCATCCTCAGCTTCGTTTTCTCCATGGCCGCTATTTAACTAAAGAGCATGCCCAGATAATTATCTGTTTTTTTTCCTCCATACTGTGATCAAGATTCTGCCACACTGTTCACTTGATAGGTATATCTCGACTTGAGTTGAGACAGGTGCGGAAAAGTACTTGTCTCAGCAAACTAACTCACCCAATCCCCTACAGTTTTCCCGACGTTTTCATGAACCGATGGCGCAGGCTCTAAATTTCGCTGTCGATGACACGTCTCCTACGATCTCTTATTTACCATTCACCGACAGCTTTCCGCCCAACTTGACTGCCGGATGGAATTCCTTCTTCGAAGGCTCTGGTTTCCCGAAGTCCGTTGGAGAATTTGGTAATGGGACTAGTTTTCATGTGACATCCTTCGATCAAGCTACTATATCTATCACATGGAGAGGTTAGTTGCAACTCCTTCTGACTGGAGTGATTACCGATGTTATTGTAGGTACTGGCATTCAAGTACTGGGTCGCGTTCAAGGCAATGCGAGTTACAGCATAACACTCGATGGTGCCCTGAAAACTTCTAACCCGAACAATGAAACTTTAGCAGTCTTCCAGGATCTAATGGACCAAGTCCACACTCTACTCTTATCCACCGCCATACCCTTTGTCATTGGTGGTAATCAACCAGAATTTTTCTTTGATAAAGCCGTGATCTACTTCAACACATCATCAAGGTGATGTGGTTTCACACCCTCGACAATTGAGTATGTGGCTGATGTCTTGTCCTTATAGCCCGTCTTCGAATCTAGTGGCGCTGAAAAACGTACTCTTTCAAGGTAGTTGGGACCTCCAGAACATCAATAATACCATGTTCCATAAATCGCAGACCAAGGGTGATTTCGTTCGATCAACTTTCGCTGGTATGTTGTCGCAATCATCGATTTTGTCTGATGCACTCAATTACTAGAAGGAGCTTCTTTCCTCTTAAGTGGAGGAACATCACCTACAGCTGGAAGGTACTCAGTTATCGTTGACAACAACAATACGTTCAACCTGAGTGGTAAATCGACTTTTACAAATCCAGACACAATACTATTCTACGTTACTGGGCTTGACCCCACAATGACCCATGATGTTCAGATCACGAACGAAGATGATCATGATTTGTTACTCAAGTCCGACGGATTTCAAGCATTTGAACTTGCAAGGTCCGTCTGTCATTTTTCCTTGTCATTGATTATTCTCGATTTCAATAACATCGTCAGCGCTCAACCAACTTCCAGTCTACCCCCTGAGTCCGGAGTAGCCATGTCTAAAGGAACAATTGCTGCACTTGTTTTAGCAGGCATCCTTGGTTTCCTGATTATAAGTGGTCTCCTCTATTTCTTTTTAGTAATTCGGCCACAGAAACGCAAGATGCTAGCGCGTAAGACGCGGCGCAGGAAGAAAGAGAAGGAAGCTGGTCCGTTGGGCGTCCTTAATATTGCTCCCACAGTCTTTCCTGATGATACGGAAATTGGCTCGCAAGAAGGAACCACTGGGCACCACAAGAAGCACTCCAGTGAAAAGTCAGGGTTTGCTCGTTGGAAACGGGAGGTCGAAGGTGGATTTGAAAATATTCTCGGGATCACCTTTAGGCATTCTGGGTCAACAGGCAAAAAGTCGAGAAAATCCGGAATATCAGGAGGGCCTTCGAGCGCGAAATCCTCTGTGTTCACACTGTCATCTCTGTTTACGCTTTCATCATCAAGACGTAGCCATGGAAAAGGCAAGAGAAAAGCAGAGTCGAAACAAGTGAGCGAGAGCTCCCAGTCCACTGATATTGCTTTGGAGTTTCCAGTTAGCCCAGACTCCCCCGACAGTTTCAAAGAAAAAGACGCTGAGCTAACTCGATTATCTCCGGTCCCGCATGTCTCTGAGTCAGAAATGCATACTTTGTCTTACATGAATACACCCTCCGTTCGACCGGCTTCGGCCTCAAGCCCTCCCATTCTTTCCCATTCGCAATCAAGGACTGACATTACCTCACCTTCAACACATCAACCTATACCTCGTCCTCCTTCCCGCGGTCATTCCCTCCATGCTTCCGAAAGTTCCGGTCGACAGGGCAGTGTTGGTTTCTTGTTGAACTACGGTGATCCTCAAACCGGTTCCCATGAAGACGTAGGCGACTCTGTAGGATCCATGCCTCCACCCTTCGATCCTGGCCACCTATCCGTCCTTCCGCCGCGAGAGCGAGGTAGCGCCAGATATAGTTCGGATGACACAACGAGCTACTACCTCGGTTCAGCTGCAACACGTTTAGCCATCCGCAGTTTGAGGCCCCGTACCACCCAGTCTCCTGATGTCCAATCTCTTGAACGGACTGAGGGAAAGGCCCGGGCATCAGACAAGACACATGAACCAGACGACCCTGCAAACCATTCTGCCCGAAGTCCACCTTCACCACCCAATTCTGACACCTCCTTTTTGTATGTGGTGACGCCTGCGATTAGGCCAATCGACATTCCACCAACTGAAATTCCACAAATTGAAATTCCGCCTGCTGGGATTCCAGAATTGCCCCACAAAATCCTTTTGGACATCTCTCCTTCGAGCCCCTTCAGGGTCGATTTTCCAAGCAACTCGTCGTGTGCTAGCAGTCACTTGGAGCTCCCTGTAATCACCAGACCTCCAGAGAGTAACTTCGAGCAGAATACTGACACCCTTCTTCGTTCGGTATCACGATTGGCTCCTCCAAGCAATCCACCTCTTTCTAGCAATGGAAGGAACTCATTCTTAGACTTTGGAACTCCACTCAATATGCCACACCATCAATCTCCTCCATCAGAAAATTCGATACAGAAACAAGAAAGTGAACGATCAAGACGGAGTACTTCTACATTTCAGACGGCTAGTCTCTCACGGAGCGGTTCGTCCAAGGTATCAGCCCCGGTCACCTCCCCAACTTCTGGCCCGACTTCATACTTTCCCTATCCTGTGTCGTTGACCCCATCACCTTACCATCCTGAAGGGCATATCCCAGCTCGTCCTGTTCAGTCCCGTTCTACGATTGCCAATAATGAAGCTCAACGAGTAGACCGTCGTCTTGCTCAACTCCGACTCTCAGCCTTCGGCCCACCTACAGAAGACAGCGTCCCTATATCTGTCACATCTGAGAAACCTCGTCATAGTGGTTCAACTAGCGATTTTGGTGAGGGTGCTAACAGTTCCCAGCTCCTTCCGCATCCACCACTTCCTCACAAGCACTCAAACGCATCCTTTCCGCCTTTATAGTCATGGTCAAATAATCATCACGATTGATTTCCGGTTCTTGTCTCTGGGATGGAATTATCATCTCTATTCTTGCACATGGACAGTCAAATCCACTCTACAAGTCTTCTAGTTTCATATTCAGTAACGGACGAACCTTTCTTCACCTTGTATCTCGTGGGAATTTCGTTTCATGTATTGATTTTTGGCAACCAGTTTACTCAATCTATGGACATATTTCTCTCAGTCTATATATACAAGCGAATGCCTGAAGTTGATAAAATGCAGATGCCTTCTGCTCGAGCTTTTCGAACCTTGATTCACATAAATGTGTCCTAATGCCGCAGATAAGATTCACTTCCGTGATAAGAAGATTGTGTCTTTCGTCATGTAAGTTGTCGACTGATTGTCGTATGTTATACGCGTATATCTTATCCTGTACTCAGTTCGAAAGGAAGGAAGGAACCAGTCCACAGTTTAACGATTGATGATCAATCAATCAAACTTATATCCACTTGTTACAAGTGATCGTCGAACCTTTCGGATACTTTGGATCAGTTCTTAAAACCTTTGGGCCTTGATGGTTGAAATTTGAAAGCCTACGTATGTAATTCGAGTCCAAGAATTCATTCCGTACCCGCTCACAGCTGTTTGGCAAAATCTCAGAACACTCAAACAAGACCTAGGTAATCAACTGGCGTGTACTGACAGCGTCACTTGCTCTTGGTCCGCTTTGATTACACCATGTTCCTACGAGGTCGGGATAGCTGGACGTTCCATATGAGCCGTTGACAGCTACAGTAGGCTATCTGTCTGAGTTGGATACTCCTTTGCACTAAGGAACAGGAACGAGTCTGACAATGAATTCTGACAGCGTTAGCAAACCACCCACACCTTACGGCGTCGATTTCCCGAACGGTGATTCTATACTATTGAAGGAAGCTGAGAATGAATCTCAGAGTTCGTACGTATAAGACTCGACCAAACTTGTCGCTGGCTATCACCCACAGATCTCCACAACTACACGCGTTTCAGGATGAAGATCGCCATTCAAGGATTTATGTCCGTTCTCGCCGTACAGGTATACCAGGTGCCCCAGATGTTCGTATCTAGAAAAATCTGATCCCATTCTCAGTTATCTTACGCGAGCCCCAACCCTTCCCCTCTGCAGGAAGTCAAGGCGCGTTCGTTCCCTCCTGGTTTATCCATTCCTGTTGATATCACACTATGGGGACCATATTCCTACTGGGGATGTTTTACGTGAGTTTTCATAGACGATTTTTCGAGGAGACCTACAGTGTAATGGACCTGTTTAGGGACAATACGGCATCTCGTTCCCTTACTGTGCTGTCCTCGTCTTCAAACAGTATGACAATCGAAAGCTGCCTCAGTTCTTGTAATTCTCGTGCTGGCTACTACAACTTGGCTTATGTCGGCCTAGAGTATGCATCGGAATGTTGTAAGCCTTAACTCCCTAAGTCCTTTCCACTGTGGTGATAACTTTTTTGTGCGGCAGACTGTGATTGGGTACTTCAAGACACTGCTGTTCAAGTTGATGACGACGAATGTGATATGCCATGTGCTGGAAATGCTTCTCAACCCTGCGGTTCAGGTAATCGTTTGACCATATTAAGCCTCGGGGGATCTCCTACATCTGCACCCGCGACACTGAATACGGCCGGTAAAAAATGGGACTATCAAGGATGCTACCAGTATGTATAGCATGCATATGCCCCCTGCATAATTATTTAAAACGTTTTTATCTATAGTGATTCCCAGACAGCGAGGATCTTGCCCACAAAAATAGTGGTGGATCCTCGGTTCTTCACGTTAGAGGTGTGTGCGTCTGCTTGTGGAGCTGCTGGTTACGCATATGCCGGCGTCGAGTATCGAAATGAATGCTGTATGTTTTTCAATACCTTCTGTTCTCATTAGCCTCCTGAACATTTGAAGGGTGTGGTCCTTCGTTGCCCTCCAACGCAGTTGTGGGCCCTGATGCCGATTGCGGTATGGCCTGCCTATACAACTACTTTGAACGCTGCGGCGCCGCAGATCGCATGTCACTTTACAAATTGGAAGCATAATCTCAGTTTTTCGGGTAACATTAGGACGTAGCGTAACAATGGATACAGAGAGATCTATGATGTGCCCGTCGAGTCCTTCCTTAGTCCGAAGCTGACAAAGCGTCTGAGGTCTGAGAATACCTCACGGCGCTCTCCGCCACGATTTGATGAATCTGTTCCCGATCCACCCTGTGAACCATTACTAGAACCAGTTCCGCCGATCAATGAGCCTGTTGACATCGGCGAAGTCATTGCTGTGAAAACGCCTTCCCCATTCATCGCAAGGGGAAGCGAAACACGGCTTCCACCTGGGCTGACAAGACTACCTCCGAGCTGGCCTGGACCTGGTGGATCCATGTCGAGGGAGGAAAGGAAGGAAGTGCTGCCAAGGTCAGACTTCGTGCTGGTGATAGTCAGAAAGTCATCGAGGAGAGCATTTTGTTGAGCTTTTGGCGTTCCCTTGAGGTCAAGGATCTAAGGATGGAACCGATACGTGCAGCAGTTACCATCGTTTAAGAAAAAAAAAACCCACCTTTTGGAAATTCGAGAAGGAAGCGTCACCAATGAGGAGTGTGTAATTTAGAATAAAGCCTTCAGCAGGATCCTGAAAACCAAATGAAGCATTGCGAGGCGTTGGAGATACGGTGTACTAACAACAGGCGTGACAATGACTTTCAGCAAAGCCTCTAACCGCGTAGTGCTCTTGCTTAACCCACGGGTATAGCTATTAAATACGATAAAAAACGACAAATATATGGATACCATTAGCCTTCCTACCTCGACGTCAACAGAGCCTCTCCAGGCATTCTGACTAGATAACTTTTGACCTGTTGCAGATCAATCAGGAGCTAAAAAGAAAAACTTGATCATCAACATCGAAGCCTTGACGGAGTTGCGGGATAACGGCACCTGTTCTGCTCCGATTTCCTTCAAAGGCCGGCTCTTCACAATTGCATTCGTGAATTTCGCTAATATCAGACTACAAGCCAAGGATAAATGGATCAACTCCTGCACTATCATGAATGAAAGATTGCCGTACCTGCATGCTTTGTCGAGCAAATTCCGTAGATATTTCTTCTGTTCAACCAGTGGTTTAATAGTCTCAATGACCTGTTCTGCCGCCGAAACCAGATCCCCAGCATACGCAGACTGTCCGCTGACTTGGCCCGTCGCAGTCCAAGTCGTCCGAGCCATCGCCGCAAACGCTGCGTCACAAGCAGTCTCGAGTTCCCGTAGCTGGATAACAATGGCTGCAGAAGCCACGCTTCAGGAGCCGGACTTTTTTTAGCCAAACTTCGAGGGCCGCCGGAAGGAAACTCACCTGACGAACATCTCTCGTTCAGCTTGGAAAGTGACGCGTTCTTTGAATCCTTCGTTGATCTTGTCCCGTATTTTGTCCTCCAGCTATGGCAGATTACATCTTGCATGAGCACATATCTATGAATCTTGTTATCGAAGGGCAATTCATACCTCAGAGGCAGTGGAAAGACAGTAATCGGCAGTATTGATTAACTTGCAAGCGTGTTTTAACTCTCGCACGTCATACCGTGTATCCCCAGAGCGACGAGACTGAGGTTGTGACGGAGACCTAGCATATATGGATTCGTGTCGGCATAGAAATTACGAAGATGACTAACAAACCTCTTGAGACTTGCAATCAGGACATCCTCTGATATTCGATCACGTAAGCATTAACCAAATTCCCATTCACGGTAGCGCACCTGCGTAGATTCGTAACCATTTTTTATGCAATGTACACAGGTCGAATAGCGCCTGACCCGTCGAGAGCTTCGCGCACTGTTCTAAGCTCTGCGCATAAAAGTAGAATAAGTCAGTTGACGAGGGTAGTACCAGGCCCTCTGTCTCTTCCTCAGCACCATTTGGAACGTCAAGGGAGAGCCGAGGTGGTGGACCCCTGCCTTTGAACTTTCGATGTGGCGCGAGCATGTCTGCAAGAACTCTAAAAACGGAATAAGCAAATCGCCGAATGGTTGCACAACGTAAGCCGCGTACTTGTCCTGAGCATCAATGAAGATACTCATGTGAGGTTCAAAAGCAGCAGATATTGGTTTGGGTGGAATAGCGTGTGCACCTGCTGTTGCGGCAAGTATTGCTTGAAGCTAATGATGGTCGATATAAGCAAAAAGATGCTATCATTTTCAAATAACATAACGCCCTCACACTTGTAGCCCATTTCTTGACCATTGAATTCTCAAACTCTGTAGTAATCTGTAGATTCTCTAGTAGCGCCTTGACGGTAAGTGAGGAGCCCGTCTTGGCAAGGAGCATAGTAAGATCATCCCTGCGTGCATACACATCTGTCAGGCTTGTACATATCCAACTTGACACAGGGACATACCGGGTGATTTCCACAAATTTTGCGAAAAGACACCATCCCACTTTCCATTCAACGGGGAATACCCGACCTTGTTCAACCTCATGCGTTTGCAACATTCGCCGAAACCACGCAAACCGACGGGAGAGGTTATCCAATTGTCCCGCCTCGTCTGTCGACCGAAATATACGACGATACTCCTTGAGCTCAAGGGCGACATAGCGGTCGATGAGGTGAGCACGGAAGTCGGGACCCAAAACATCCGCTACAAGACAGGCATCTGCGATGTGTGGTGTTTTCACGGCCTTAGAGGTGTCTTGGAGAATACTTCACATATCATGAACGGTCATCAGGGAAGACTCAGTGAAAAAGAGGTATAAAATCGTACAACGCGTCAAAATCGGCATCTATTGAGGAACGAAGGTCGCCTTGTATTTCTTGTATGCGTTTCCAGACCTGAGAAATCCGTGATACACCATTATATGTCTTAAAGGTCACAGAAATTTGCTTCACTGCCTATGTCAAGGTTCAGTCGTGCTCATCAGACAATGTTTGGCAAGAGGGACTAACAGCAAGCGTTTCGGCGACGTCACCGTATCTTTTCTCCTTTACAAGATCTTCCAACCGAGTTAGCGCATTAACTTGCAGAACGGAGGTTTGGTGGTTAGATGAAATCAGATATTTATGCAACAGGAAGCGCACCTAGCATTTGTAACCGTTTGAACGTTGTCATGCTCAGAATAAGGTTCTTCTTGGCTGTGTCCAACACTTGTATATCCTTTGTGATATTTCGGACCACGGCTTCTGACTCTGTTGCCTTTTCGCGTATACGCGACATCTGTCCAAGGAGGTCCTGTCAGCAGAACCATAAGTCAGTCGAAGGTTCGAGCGATGCTGGGCAATCTTACAGAAATCATCTCCTGGATGAGCTGCATCTTCTCTGGATCCTGACTTTGCCGTAATTCGTTCTGCAATGCATCAACCTCCTTCTGTAGTTGTTGCTGTGTTTCTGCTAATCGAGTGTTGACGAAGTCCAAATGTGCGAGGGATTCCTCTGTTCACGTCTCAAGTCAGTACAATAAATTACGTCGGACCCTTAGTAGGTATAACCTCAGCAAGTCCAGGGACAAATGCGCACCGTTGGGGAACAGGTCATTGAGGATATGAATAGGATTAAATGGCGTGTCAAATGAAGGTGCGTCGAACGGGTCACCGTGGAAATCGCCGACATGGGCATCGAGGGCCTGTTGTACGGCGAGGATCACCTCCTGCGGGAGATCGTCATTGTGCATTGCAACAAGAGTATTGACGTATATGTCGCGACTAATTACCAACCCCTAACCCTAATTTTGGTGCAACACCTAAGTCGATCTAACAATCTACTTAGGGGAGCCGATGGGGGATTCTTTCTCCTTACAATAGCCATGAGCACCAGTAAAGCCACAGTTGCCCAGATATATGCCGGCCAGCCCTCTTTTTCATGTGCCAAGTGTGCTGCAGCTATTGTCGGTCGGCTGCAGCAGAACTGTTCGCATGAGGACTGATTGAACGTTTGTACAGGCATTACAGGATGAACTTATCAGCAAATCGTTCTCTGGGAGAGATGGACGAGGATAGTAAGCTTTAGACAATTCACCCCGCCTTTACCGTCTTATCAACCTATTCAGCCTCATGAACTCTGCGGATAATGTCAGGCTAGGACGACAAGAAGATCGAGCGCTCTCGTATGTCCTAGTACAAGTTCCTAGAGCGTTCTACAAGTGACTCTGAGTAAAAGAACTGGCAAGTACAGCGTGGCAGATGTATTCTGCTTAGGATGTGACGAACGTATTGGCTGGTTTTACCACACGGCGAGTGATAGCACACAAAGGTACAAAGAAGGTCAGCCCAATCTCTGATGTCGAGACTTTCCCAGTTGACTTTTGCAGGCAAATTCCTCCTGGAACGAGAGAGACTTGTCAAGGAGAACGCATGGAAGTTGGATGAATGACGCGTTTAATTGAGAACACCTGAGTCGCAGAATTGTATCTTAACAATGTATTCTACTAACCAGCAAGACTTCGATATGTAAACAAACGTGTTCATCTAGTTGTCTCACCGCTGTCAAGTCCCATCTTGGTCCATCAGGCGCACAGAGACAGAAGGCTGTTTACTTCCAATTGTGTTTGGATTTGGAATGGTCGTCGAGTATGAGGCTATTCGTCTTTTGATATACAATGACTATGCAGTTTATGATCTTTCAGCTTGGATCACAAGCGCTCCAGGAGACACACTGAATTTGACCGCCATTAGCAAGATAGAAGATCAATCGACGACTCCTCACCTCAAGCTTGACTACATATCAATGACCAGAAGTCATCTAAGTGATGTAAACCCCATCTCCAAGGTCCTTGTCCAAAAGCCTTTCATTCCCGCAAAATACGACATGCCCCGCATCGCGAGCAAAGAGGGGCGGGATGCGTGCTTTCCCATTTCCTTTCTTCTGCCTTCTACTTTTCTTTTCATCCGTATCCAGATTATCCTTAAGAGTATCTACGTCCATGCGAGAGTCCACAATGCCCGGTTTTTCGGAAACCGCTGGGGCTGGTGCAGATGGAATCGCTTCATCGTTCACCGCAATAATATCTGCCCTAAGTGTTGGAGGAGAAGGTATTCTTCGAGAGGTACTACACCCTGTACAAGTGTATACCATGATGTGACCGTGAGATGGCGATCCTGAAGGTATATTTATTGGAACAATGAAACTACGAGAAGGGCATATGCTTACTCTTAACGCGAACGGTCGCTGTTACACCTGGAATTGATGTCAAATCACATCCCTTGCATAGAGTTCGCTTGACACCAGGATCACTGGTGTTGCAAAAGAGATGATTCTTTAGGTTAACAAAAATCGGTGAAACAGAACACACATTTTGACCGTAGTTTTCTGTCCCACAGACTTCATCGTCGCGATATATGATCTAGAGAGCTCGCTTGCGGTTGTTATATTTCTCAAGGATTTATTCTTCCTTTTTCTCGCCGTCTTAGCATTCTTTGGCGTGTAGCAGGATTTTGTGTTTGCACACGAACTCGAGGTCGTCGATAGTTGAGAGGATGGAAGGGTATTGAGGTACACACTGGCCTGGTAAAGAAAATTCAAGCGTTGAATTATGTCGCGATTAGCGACACTGTTCGCCGTGGGTGCATCGTCTTTGCCCTTCTTCGCCATTACTGTGAGGGTCCTGGAGGAAGGGTGGTTCCTCGGGCCGGTCACGGATTCAGCTTTGTAGACCACGTGCACAACTTTTTCGACATTTCAAAGTGAATAACCTCGCAATCAACGAGATCCATCTGTATCTATGTTCCCATCCTTTGTTCGACTGTCAAAGGCCTCAAGAAGACCTTTAACGCCAAAGAGAGGAAACAAGGACTACTACAAGGGTGTGTTATGAATATTTCAAGCCAGGGTCTCAATCTTACTGGAACCATACCCAAGGCACACGGCAGGCGTTTTTACCTGGTGGTTTGCGCACGGGCGCGCCTGGTAAACATGTCGTAAGAGGAAAAGCAAAATACCGTCTTATTGACGAGAAAGTCCGTGTGTTCGTCGCTCCACCGATTGAAGAGATTCTCTCTTCTCCTGTACGTGCCCAGCAGTACCTGAGACATGGAATATGCTGAATGTGCAGGAAAACAACAGCTAAGACCATATGTCTCTGTCGGCGCTAATCTCAAGCCTAAGGAGGCGCAGGCTGTCTGGGGCCGTTTCCCTGACTCTCGTGGTCTCTCTGCTGAACATTTCCTCAAAATGGCACAAGAACGGACAGGCGAAGAACTAAAGTCGGCTGAGGAAGCGAACAAACCAGTTCCGTCATGGCCGAAGCGTCTTCTTCAGGGAACAATGACGCCAACTGCACCTATTGAAGGAAATGCTTCACAAAATGTCATTTTGGAGGAGGTACCGACGAGCACGAGCCAAACGACGGCTGGGAAGGTGCCGTAAGTTATCAGCCATATATAAATCCTTAATGCTATGTGTTTTCGATATGCACATCGATGGACATCGTGGATTGCATTTTCTTCGTCGATGCCAAAATAACATGCAATCGAACTCCGGGTTCTCAGATACATTGGTAATGTATTAGGCTTTTATATTACAGTGTTGACACACTGAGGGATTGTTCATCCAATTCTCGCCGTTCTGCATCTGGGCCCATAAACACGAGTGCCACAATCATTGAAAACTCAAAGGAGGAACGTTTTAAATGAAAAAAGAGGCGTGGTTTAACAGGTCTCACGGATTCTATCGTGATAACTCAATGCTTGAACAATGGTCGAAAACAAAACGTGACATTACTCTCTTCTAATACACACGAAATAACTCTCGTAATGGGCCTCCAGTCAAAGAGGAATAAATCAGATGTCACAATCACTGAATCTGGGGTTCAGACGCTCTGTATACTGGTGCCGTTACAGTGGCCCCTAACACGTTCTCGCAGTGCTCATCAGATGAAATGACATCTGGAATTCTAGTCTTGGTCGTCGAATAGTGTATATTGAATTTTGTGCAGGCTTCCCTGTGTCTGATTCTACTTAAGAGGACCACTCCTGGTATGTTTTGAAACCCCATCCTCTGAGTTAAGCTGCTAAGTACTAAATGTCGATTTTTATGCTACTTGCTTTAAGGTGTAATAACTGGTCTGACTGTCGTCAGTCATGCACTCGCAGATAAGTGTATCGCAAGTCTGGTTAACAAGCTGGTACAGGGCATAGAAGTCCCGCTGGACGATGGAATCACTCAGAAAATATTTCTACTCTTTTCGAGACAAGACGCTCGTCCCTGAAGATGAACATCTCAAAAAAGTACGAATCTTTTTGTTCTTTGCAGTGTAACTTGTTGGCTTTGAGGTCAATCCATCAACAGCCATGGTTAGGGCATCATGCATCAGGGCCCGTGACGATTGAGCCGTCATGATATTGTCATAAGAGCAAGAATATATTACAAGTCAGAGAATCAAAGAACACGATGACACCTCGCTCGTCTCATTGTCGCTAAGATTGAGCATTGTTGTGAATGTCTGACGTTGCAATTGCAAGCAACGAGCTGATAGATCTCTTCCTGTGTCTTCGCAAATGCAAAATCGGCCATGCTCTCAAGTGCCTCGAATTTTACAGCAAAGGTTGTGATTATGTTGTCTTGTGGCGGAGCAGCGTGACAGAGGAACTTCAGAAATAGAATTCCCAGCTAAGGTTCAACTGCCCAGCCCCAAGAAGATCAAATACATCAATACAAAACCGATACTGAAACAACGCTTACGTATACCAAACTACTCGAGCTCCTATCGGGATTATATAGATGCAGAAAACTACCTTTTATCACCTGTCCCATGGCTTAGTTGGTTACGGCGTCCGACTGTTAAACTCTCACATCGGAAGATCGAGAGTTCAAGTCTCTCTGGGACAGTCATCCCATTCGAACAGTGTTTTTGTCTCTTTCTCCCGAGGACATATCACGTGAACAAGCACATTCCAATAGCG
>JAGGAU010008573.1:0-15580 GCA_017657275.1 Termitomyces sp. T108 | reverse complement strand
CTATTCCCGGACAACTCCGGAGGTCCCAAGATGGAAATAGCTCCAGAACGTCCTGAAATGGAAGTCCGGAAATCTCCGGACTGCCCCGGAACAATCCCGGAGGTCCCAAAATGGAAGTCCCCTGACAGACATGGCCGCAAGCCCGAGAGAAGGCCCAGAATGGAAAGACTTGCAAGCGCCTATGCCTGTAGAGGCCACACGCGTAGGGGCAAGAGAGGGAATATGTGAGGTCTGGATCGAGCCCGAAGGCTGTGACGTAAAGTCAGAAGAGGCATCTGCATTGGACGTAAAGCCAGGCAGGGTGGGTGTAAAACCGGATTGCTCACGTGTAAGGCCCTGTTGTAAAATTGGAGCCGGTGTTTGTAAGGGAAGGGACGCAAGGTTCCCAATGTCGCCCGTAGAAATAGTGGTAGGAACAGGCGCAGCAACAGGCGCAGAAAGTACCGGCTGAGGTGTAAACTGTTGGGGTGTCACAGAAGAATGGCTGAAGGAAGGACCCATGCTAGTCAAATTGGTGCCAAAGGAACGCAGGAGGTCAACCAAAGCGGCCCTTGTAAGAGTGATATTTATGCTAGGTGAGGTAGGGATGGTCTGCAAGAAACCATCAACCATGCTGGCCTGCTGCGCAGACTGCAGCGGCACTGAAGCAGGTGAGGCCTGAGGCGCTAGGCCCTGAGTACCAGGTGCCTGGCGTGGAAGAGAAGGTGCCACCGAGGTGGCGACCAGAGGCGCAGAGGGGGCAACAAGAGGAGGTGGGAAGTGAGAGGGTGCCGCAGAGGAGGGAGGGTTAGACATGGGAGGGGCCAAAGTATTGGTTGTGTCGACGTTCAGGAGGTGATGCTGGATGACTGGCAAAGGCTCAAGTCGCTGACCCGGTGTTGTGTCCGAATGTATGCGCTCAGGATCTAACCTAATGTCAGGTTGTATGCGCCTAGGATGATCCGATTCGGGACCGGTTTGTCCTACAGACTGCCCTTCAGGAGGTATGCCGCCCAACTCCCCTTCGGAAGAAGGTCGTTCAGCTGCACGCCCTTCAGGGCCATCCGAAATCATGTCGGAAGAATCCTGTCCCATTTCGATAGGTTCTGAATTCGCCAAAACGTCCTCCACAACAGACTGGAGCACCGCCGTTGCACCCCTAGCGACAGGACTGCTAGAGACTTGCGTCGAGCGAGTCCGAGGGCGCAAGGGTCCCAAGGAGGAATAAGAATCCGACGAAGCAGCTAACGGAGGCATTAGGCCAGGTGGAGGAGGAGCTAGAAACTAGGCGATGTCGGGTCCAGAAAACACAAGGAGAAAGAGGAAAAGCACGAAGTAAAAACCCCTCGAAAGTGTATACAGATGGAAGTTCAATACAAAGGTCCTGGAATTTGTGACCGTGACACTCGTCGTAAAACACGTCCCGCGTTCAGTGCGTCCCTTCTTCCGCGGACTATCGTGTGGTGATGGATCGAGGGATTGGGGAGGGATCGGTGGGGATCGGCGATCGCGTTGTGAATGTCTCAGATCATGGCATCGGTATAAAAGGGGAGATAGTTGGGATGTATCGAGTACAGACTTTTAGAATATACCTTGTCCCTATCATTGCGCGCGCTAGTGAAGTCGGACAGTGTCCGCTTACAGATATATTGTCTTGTTCCAGCGCACCTTTTAGATTAAGCTGTGATGAGAGAGCTCGAGTTGGTTTTAGAGGCTTTGCGATTCCAAAATAGAAATAGCTAGAATTATGGTGTAGAAATTGATGTGAGTTTGTTAGTCACTCCAAGCACGATTTGTCTCGGTCCAGACACTTCATCGAACGAAAGAAGGATTCTGTTTGCTTCTAGATTAGTTCTTGGAACACCTCCCTCCGCCTTGATTGATGTCTCGATGTACCTGTAGGAAACATAAAGGCAACGATTTACACAATACCCTCAGTCAAGTACACGAGGCTGGGAGCGAGCGATTCAATTTTGAGAAGGTCAAAGTGGGATTGTGCTGCTACTAGCGTGGCAATCATAGTCGAAGTCGTGGTAGACAAAAACCTGGTGGCGGGATTAATGCCAGTTCCCATGCTGAGTAAGTGAGACCGCATTGAAGATATCAATGCCAAGGGAGGTCCTGCATATCGCTACGTGATTTGCCGACGACATCATGCCCGAGGACACGAGCGACAAACACCAAGGACGCATCCATGATTCAGAGAGCAGGATACAATGTTTGGCCTGCTTTCTAAAGCGCAGAAGAGGTCGTCGACTCTCAAGGCAGAAGAGAAAGAAGAAAAAAAACAATGCGAATTAGGACGGCATTGTGTAAGCTCTGTCTAAGGAGGAAGATACGGGTACCGCATTTGAGGTTTGCTCGTAGATGTCGGAGGGGCTTTGAAACGTTGGTAACGACCGTTATTGGGTTCTGTTATATTACACCAAGGTCCCTTCCAGACTGACCTCTATTGAGGTAAAAGCACTTGAACCCCAGTCCCTACCCGCACACTTGTCCGGCTCTAGAGACGACGATGTGAATTCAGATGCAACACGCCTGTGAGACGTGCCTGCGCCTGTAACGGCAGCTGCATCATCGTCCAGGTCGTTTTGCTTCTTCCGCTTCTACGACGAGTTCTACGTATCGGTGTGCACCTCCCTGTCCCCGCTCCGTCCATGTGTTTCTCGGTCTGAGTGTACACCCCGTCTCCCACCTACGTGCTTCAAAGTCACGCTCTGCAAATCAACTTTTCTCGTGATTCCGATTGAACTGTTCAACACCTCGAGCTTCCCCACATCCCCATAAAATCCCTGCCTCGCGTCGTCTCCGCACGGGCACCCTCGACCACTGACATGCATGGTGCTTATGAACAGGCGCGTCCACCACGAATTGATTAATGGGTTCGCAGAAGGCGGACTGTGCCGGGAAGGCGAGAAGCTTGCGGAGGCTGAGGTCGCACTCGACGCAGAGGTGGAGGCAAAGGAGCCTGTAGGGCGGTAGTGGGTAGGGAGAGTGGTGTTATCCGAAACCGGGCTGGAGTGTCAGGCATAGGGGCGGTGAAGTGGACAGGAAGGTAAATGAGCAGTGCGTGCACGGGTGCGGGGGACTGGCGAAAGGGAGCCATGTATTGTGGATAGGTGTAGCACGTGCTGCGTGTAGGAGAGGCTCGTGACCTGGAGGGAGGAAGCTGACCGGCGGCATTGAGGGCACGAGCAGGAGGGTCATTTCTTTGTGGTGTACTAGACAGATGGGTAAATTATCTGGGCCTACCTAAGAGTTCCCTTCCAAATGTAGTAAATTACTGTGACACAGGCCCAAGCGTGAGAATGATTCTTTGTCCAGAAGTCGTAGGTCAATGGAGGTGAGAAAGCAGTCCTCCTTTCTCCCCAACAACTTCGATAACTGACACCCCAATGCAGAACATCAAGACAGACCAGAAACAGCGCGGTTTGAGGATATTATCCTTGGGTATGTTCTTTGTTGACTGTGTATCACAATTACAAATATTATCTGAATTATCATCTAGATGATGGTGGTGTACGTGGCCTATCTGAGCTTCTCATTCTCCGAGAAATTATGTTTCGCCTTATGCGTCGGGATAATTTGAAATCTCTGCCTAAGCCTTGTGACTATTTTGATATAATTGGTGGAGCTGGAACAGGAGGGTATGTAATGAAGCATCACTACAAAGTCAACTAACCAATACCAATATATTAGAGTCATTGCATTGATGCTTGGCCGACTCCGTATGCCTATTGACTTGGCTATTAAGAAGTATGTTTTGTTCAGCCAGGAGGTTTTCTCTAATGTCAAGAAACGGAGTCCGGCTGAGAAGTTCAAGGCAACTGTCTTTGAGTCTAGTATGAGAGCCATTCTACAATCTGCTGGATTTCCACAAGATGTTTTAATGCAAGAGGATAATCCTCTCTGTAAAAGGTAGTTAAGTTTCTTTCTTATCATTTCTGTTTCTCAACTAACAGTGAAATTATTTTTTGAAGTTTTGTGGTGGCTCTTCCTTCTGCTAATATGACACAACGGATCTTCAGAACATATGAGGTGTCAGCCAATCAGGGTTATAATTGTACTGTGGTTCAAGCTGCTCGAGCTACTACTGCTACCCCTGGTCTTTTCAAGCGTGTGTCTATTGGTTCTGGTGGAGTCTCTGAATTTTTTGTTGGTGCAAGTTTGCGCTATAGCAATCCAACTAAACTTGCTTTAGAAGAAGTTGAAATGGCTTTTGGTCTTTCTCAACCAGTGGCATGTTTGGTGAACATAGGAGCAGGAAATTCTGGTCATATTTCTTGGGAGCCTAATAATGCTGTTGGTCCATCAATAATGGACCTTCTATATCAAATCACTACTGATTGTGAAGATCAAGCTGAAAATATTGAAAAGAATTTTCTGCAGATATCTGGCTTTTTTTACAGATTTAGTGTCAATCAAGGTTTTCAAAAAATGGCTGTAGATGATTGGAATAGACAAGGAGAAATTCAGACACATACTATAGCCTATTTGCAGGAAACCAAAACCACAAATCAATTGAATACCCTTGTAAACACTTTACATGGTTGTTTTTATAAGACTACTCTTAAGGCTCTTCGTATGTTACTCAGTTTGATTCATTGTATTATTTGGTGACAATTTTTTTTCTAGAAGGTGGAACTATGTCTATCAATCTCACTAATAAAGAAACATCTTCTGAACTTATACAAGCACTTCTGCCTATTGTTCCTGCTCCATCTTCACTATTCATTGATAGAACAGACATTCTGTCAGACCTTGCAAAGTGTTTTGATCCTGATAAATCTTCATTAAAGATGGAAGTACAGCAACACTATGTACTGCATGGTTTTGGTGGAGCTGGAAAAACACAAATTGCACTTAAATTTTGTGAGAAATTTAAAAGCAGGTATGTAAACAGTTACATTTTTACCAAGTTATGGTCTAATTTATTAACTAGATTTTCTTTTATATATATAATAAATGCCAGTTCTAAAGCATCAGTTGAACAGTTTCTGACTTCACTTGCTCAGTGTATTAAATTGACTAATACCACACCTGCTGCTGCTTTGACATGGCTTTGTGATCAAAAAGAAGAATGGTTGATAGTTTTTGACAATGCTGATGACTTTGACTTGAATTTGTATGAATTCTTTCCAGCTTGCAATCATGGAAACATTCTTATAACAAGCAGAAATGAAGCACATAAAATATATGCACCTGAAAATCATCAAAAAATACAGGAAATGACACATGAAGATTCATTAGCAGTTTTTTATAAAGCTAGTCATAGAGAAAAAGATGAGGAAGAAGCTGCAAAGAAGCTTGTCCAAGAATTAGGTTTCTTAGCATTGGCTATTGTTCAGGCAGGAAGTTATCTTCTTCACAATCAACATATTGAAGTGAAGCAATACCTTGAAAGCTTCAAGAAAGACATGCCAAGATACTTTGCAGGAGAAAGGAAACAAAAGATAGACAATTATCAACTGTCTGTTTTTGCTACTTGGAACTTGAGTTATCAAAAGCTGGATGAAAAAGCAAAAGCTATTCTTATGTTGTGTGGTGTGCTACATAACTCTAAAATACCCATGTCAATCCTTGAAAGAGCATGGAGAAACCTACCTACTACTTGTGAAATAGACACACAAGAGTTACAGGACTTTCTTCAGAGGTTTACTACAAATAACAAAGAATGGAGTGATGAATTACTTGATGAAGCAATTGATATGCTCAGATCACATTCATTGGTGGAAATACAAGGAAAGAGTGCTATGCTGTTAGAAATCCATCCACTTGTCCATAGCTGGGCTTTTGTATCATTATTGAGAAATAAGCAAAGAAAAGCTAAACAATGTGTACAACAGCTATTTTATTGTTTAGGAACAGAGGGTTTGAAATATGATGATGCTGCTGAATGGGTGCTGCATATGCATGCATTGATGAATTGCTTGAAATATAAATGTGAAAATTACAAATTAGCAAAGAGATTGGGGAGAATCTTTTCTATTGCATACTTCTGGAGTGATACTGAACAACTTCAGCAGCAGGTTCTGAAAGAGTGCAAAAAAGAGCTGGGAAATGATCATTCAGATACTGTGGAAGCCATGTCTAATCTAGCTACAACATTCAGGAAGGGTGAAAAGCTAGAGAAAGCAGAGAAGCTTGATCAAAAAGTGCTGAATATTAGGAGAAAAGTTTGTGGAACAAGTCATCCAGATACAATCCAAGCAATGTCTAATTTAGCTTTAACTTTCAAACAAGGTCAAAAGCTAGAGGAAGCAGAGGAGCTTGAGCAAGAAGTGCTAAAGATTAGAAAGGAAGCCTTGGGAATCAGTCATCTAAATACAATTCAAGCCATGTCTAATTTAGCTGTAACATTCAGACAAGGTAGGAAGCTAGAAGAAGCAGAGAAGCTTGAGCAAGAAGTGTTCAAGGTCAGAAAAGAAGCATTTGGAACCAGTCATCTAGATACAATCACATCCATGTCTAATCTGGCTGTAATATTCAGAGAAAGTAGAAAGCTAAAAGAAGCAGAGAAGCTTTTTCAAGAAGTGCTGAATTTTAGACAAAAAGCCTTTGGAACTAGTCATCCAAATACAATCCAAGCTATGTCTGATTTAGCTGTAACATTCAGACAAGGTAGAAAGCTAGAGGAAGCAGAGAAGCTTGACCAGGAAGTTTTAAAGGTCAGAAGAAAAGCCTTTGGAACAAGTCATCCAGATACAATCCAAGCCATGTCTAATCTAGCTGGTACATTCTGGAAAGGTGGAAAGCTAGAGGAAGCAGAGAAGCTTGACCAGGAAGTGCTGAATCTTATGAGAGAAGCCTTTGGAACTAGCCATCCAGATACAATTCAAGCCATGTCTAATCTAGCCATAAAATATGGCCAAGGTGGAAAGCTAGAAGAAGCAGAGAAGCTTTCTCAAGAAGTGCTGAATTTTAGAAAAGAAGCCTTTGGAACTAGTCATCCAGATACAATCAAAGCCATGTCTAATCTAGCTGTAACATATGGCCAAGGTGGAAAGCTAGAGGAAGCAGAGAAGCTTCAGAAAGAAGTGCTAAATCTTAGAAATGAAGCCTTTGGAACTCATCATCTAGATACAATCCAAGCCATGTTTAATCTAGCTATAACATATGGCCAAGGTGGAAAGCTAGAGGAAGCAGAGAAGCTTCAGCAAGAAGTTCTAAAGTTTGGAAGAGAAGCCTTTGGAACTAGTCACCCAGATACAATCCAAGCCATGTCTGATCTAGCTATTACACTCTGGAGAGGTGAAAAGCTTGAGGAAGCAGAGAAGCTTCAGCAAGAAGTGCTGAATCTTAGAAAAGAAGCCTTTGGAACTAGTCACCCAGATACAATCAAAGCCATGTCTAATCTAGCCATGACATATGGCCAAGGTAGAAAGCTAGAGGAAGCAGAAAAGCTTCAGCAAGAAGTTCTAAAGTTTAGGAGAGAAGCCTTTGGAACTAGTCATCCAGATACAATCCAAGCCATGTCTAATCTAGCTAGTATATGTTGGAGAGGTGCTAAGCTAGAGGAAGCAGAGAAGCTTGACCAGGAAGTGCTGAATCTTAGAAGAGAAGCCTTTGGAACTAGTCACCCAGATACTATTCAAGCTATGTCTGACCTAGCTATAATTTTCAGAAAAGGTGGAAAGCTAAAGGAAGCAGAGAAGCTTAACCAAGAAGTTCTAAAGGTGAGAAGAGAAGCCTTTGGAACTAGTCATCCAGATACAATCCAAGCCATGTCTAATCTAGCTAGTACATTCCGGAGAGGTGGAAAGCTAGAGGAAGCAGAGAAGCTTGACCAGGAAGTGCTGAATCTTAGAAGAGAAGCCTTTGGAACTACTCATCCAGATACAATCCAAGCCATGTCTAATCTAGCTAGTACATTCTGGAGAGGTGGAAAGCTAGAGGAAGCAGAGAAGCTTTTTCAAGAAGTGCTGAATTTTAGAAAAGCAGCCTTTGGAAATAGTCATTCACATACTATTCAAGCTATGTCTAATCTAGCCAAAACATTTAGAAAAGGTGGAAAGGAAGAAGAAGCAAAGAAGCTTGACAAAGAAGTGCTGAAGCTTAGAAAAGAAGCTTTTTGAACTATTCATCTAGATATTATTCAATATAAATACAAAAAAACTAAACACAATTCCTTCTGGTGAATGAAATTGGCAACATGATGGCTTGATTAATTATAAAAAAAGAACCAATAATATATCACTTTTTTATTCTGTTTTCAAATGTGTAATTGATGTAAAGCATGAAAACTTCAAAGAATTTTCTGAAGTGAAACAGGTGAAATTTTTAAGTTGAAAGCACTCAAAGCTAAAAATAGCAACTAAGGATAACTTGTACTGACCTCATTGCTTGGAGCAGATTTCAACATTTGGTATAATTTACAATGTAAGAAGTGTAAGCTATGTGCAACAAAGTTGCACAAATAATGTAGCTTGATCTCGGAGAAAGGTTTGAGGAAGACAAGGTAAGATGCAAAGTAGGGCATGAAAAGTAAAAAATGAGTGGATAGAGTGATTCAGAGTAAGTTCAAAGGAAACCAGGCAAAATGGAAAATAGAGTCAAGTTTTAGGAGTTAGGCAAAAGAAATGTATATTGAGTTTAACTGAGATGAGCAGATTGGAAACAGGAGTAATGTAATGAATCATTACCATAGTGACATTGCATTGCACATTTGTGATGCATGATTGTAGCTTATATACATCTTGTATTCACAAAAGCACCTAGTCTGATTCGATAATTTAGTTGGATTCAGTTACTGCATAAGATTGTTTTGGTTGTAACCAGCAGTTAACCATTCTAGGCAAGTGTAACTGTGAGGTTACCTGTAGTATATCTGTTGCACTCCCTGTCAGGTTCCATTGACCACAGGGGTTCAGACCACTGGGCAAGTCCTTACTTGGCAAACTCAAAGCCTACATGCACAGCTAGCATCACAGGGTGCAGCATATGGACTGGGAGCTTAGGGAAGGGAGGTGAGCATGAAAGAAACAAGGTGTAAGGGCAACCTCTAGGGGTTGCGGCTAAGTCACACAACTGGCAGAGGGGAATCTGAAGTGTATTAGAATGGTACCATACAACAGGAAATGTAGCTAATTACCTGGCAGAGGGGAATCTGAAGAGAACAAGTCTAAGGACTCCTCTGCCAGGGCGTGGCACATCAGGCACAGGTGCGGAGGCATGAGAATGTACTGTACAGCATGACCGCCCCTAAACCCTAACCCCAGAGAAGGTCTGGAAATCTCTGGACTATTCCTGGACAACTCTGGAGGTCCCAAAATGGAAATAGCTCTGGAGCATCCCAAAATGGGAGTCCAGAAATCTCCGGACTGCCCTGGGATAATTCCAGAGGTCCCAAAATGGAAGTCCCCTGACACAAGGCTGGTCTGGATGGCTAGAGGGAGAGCTCCAGGAGTTGAGGATAAGCACTGGGGCTGGAATGAAGTCCTGGGGGTGAGTATGGAGGGCCAGGAAAAACATTGGGCTGGCTAAGTCCTAGGGCTAAACCTAGAGGGAGGCAGGGAATACAGAGAGAAAGGGAGAGAGAGACAAGAGAGGCAAGACACTTAGAGAAGCAAACTGGAGAGAGAAACAAGATAGATTGAATTGAGGACAAGATGAGTAGAGATGAAAATAATAAATTGAATGAGTCAAGCATGAGACAGAGGAGTAATGGAGACGAAATAGATAAGAGTCAATGGAGAGAGTATGAGTATGAGAACTGGACAAGAAGATATGGAAATGTGGGCAATATCAACACTACTGTACCAGATGCTACACTACAACTTATATATGAGGGAGGGTTAGGCTTTGGAGCTCTGGTCCAGGCTCCAGGGTGAGTTGCTGTGCAGGGGTTCCTGCTAGAGCCTGGGGTTTGCACAAAGGGCCGTACAAGGGTACCAGGGCTCTTGCTGAAGCCTGGGGGATTGTGCAAGGATGCTGCAGGTGTCAGTGTCAGTCAAGTAGTGTAAAGGAAGCTCACAAAGAAGTGGTTTTGCTTTGGGAGCACAGGAGGCATGGAATGTGTGAGGAGGCAAGGAGTTGACCAAGGAGGGGGTGCAGGTGCAGGATTTGGGCTGGGGTGATGTCTTGATGCAAGATGCAAGATGCGCAATGGTTGCCTAATTGGGATGGGGAGAGTGTCAGAGATTGCCAGGGTTGGCACTGATGTGGCGTTGATGGGTGGTGATGGGCCAGGGATTGCCAGGGCTGGTGCTGATAGTGGCATTGGTGGCTGGAGGTTGCTGGGGCCAGTGCTGATGTGGCATGTGTGGGTGGTGATGGGTACTGATGGGTACTGATGGTGTTGATAGCGCTGGGGATAGCCAGTCTTGGTAGTGGTCTGGGTCTGCTTTGTGGAGCCGGTCTAGTGGGTTTGGGAACACTGGGGCCAGGGCTGAGTACTGGTGGTAGTTGGCAGATTATGACATTCCCAGCACATACTTTATTCTATTTTGACCCAGTCTGCACCATTGACATGCATCTGTAGATTACATAAGACTGACATCTTGTAACTTCACCTTCATAGCTAGTCAATCCAATATTGTGGTCTGATTCAGCCGCTGCATGATAATGCAAGATTGTGTTATCCATTGTTTTGAATCTTCTGCTATTGGCTTTAGACTCTGGGCTCTTGTTACTACACTAGGCAACTATCATTATGCTCATTAAACTTTGCAACTTGCTCTCATGGCTGAACCACCTGGCCAACCACCAGGTTCTTTGGAGCCAGCTTCTAGCTCTAAACTCCTGAGACATCTTCAGTGTTGAAATACCAGCCTCCACCAAAACAGGATGACAAAGTGATGCTTGACATGAGCAAGAGCTTTGGAATGCCAGGCAGTCTATCCATATCATAGATGATATCAATCCTGAACCCTGGTTCTAGACTAGGGGACAAATCATTTGCTTCAGGGTTGTCACTTCTAGCAATGAATATAGCATTGTTGATCTACCTGACTTTGCCTGAGAACACTATGCTCTTAGCAGGGGCAATAGGTAGATCTGCACTAGATGTGGATATTACACAGGGTAGTGTGCTAGTGCATAGTACCCCATTCCAGACATTGAAGCCTGACCAAGGGGCTAAGCATGGACTGGATGCATCATTGGAGCAGACAACAACTCTACAGGGAGCAATCCTGGCCACAGAGACTGGGCAGATGGAGAGAGTAGGAAGAGGTGCCTACAGCACCTCCAACCATGGAGAGGCTAAGAAAGAGTGGCCAGGAGCCACCGGTGAGGCACAAGAGCCCTGGAAAAGTTCTGGACATAATGTCTGAACTGGACTCCTCAGATGAAGAGGAGGGTGGAAGGTTGCTTTTGACCTTGTCAGTCCAGCTTCAGCTAGTACTGGACATTTTTCAATGGTCAGAAAAGAATTGACACAAAAGTGTCTACAGCTTTATGTAGTAAAGCATTTACAATTACTGGCTGATAGAGGCCAGACCTAGGGTTGATTTGACAGAATACATTGAACTTTTTACTTGCATTTTTGAGCTCAAGAGCTTGAGCTCAATGAGTACATAAAGCATAAGCTAGCCTAAGGGACAGCAATGTCAACAGCCACACTGGCTGAGTCAGTAGACTACAATGCAGTACTGCATCAACAAGCACCAGACATTGCAGAAGGGATATTCTAAATGCCCTAGACAGGTGAGTAAGTCCTAGCAGGACTACAAAGAAGCAACAAAATGCTGCACAACAGCAAGCTAATACTAGTGGAATGCCTTGCTGGGCATTATCGAAGGTAGAGATGGAAATGTCCCACTCTGCTGGAGATGAGGAGGTGGAAGATCTGCCTGAGGATAGGACACCTCATTGACATGTCACAATTAAGGAAGAGGAACATGTTCCCAAAGAACCAGTGACACCACAACATGTCACAAGATGAGTCCACCTAGTGGAACAACCATGTTAATTATCAATGCATCCACAAGCAATACTTGTGAGAGCAAGGAGAGTCATTGATAGATGACCAAGGTATAGTTTTCAAGGGATGTGAAGGCATCATGCCCATAGATGATATGAGGTGACAATTTGTTGTGAGGACTGGTGAACCAGACAGAGACCTTGGGAATGAAAGTGGTGACAATGACCACCACAATGACCATAGACAGGGTCATTGTAATAATGACCAGGATGGAGAAGATTGTTGAGACAATTGTAGAACCCCTGGTCATCGACCAGACCAACTAGCACTTTAGGCATCACAAGGTCCTTGTCCCAAATGCAGAACTGCAGAGCCCCAATACCCAGCTATAAGGGCATGGTCATTGCCCTCTCCTCATGATTTGCATGTGAGCACACCAGGAATTATAGAGCAATACAGAAGTATTAGAACCTTAGAGTCTTGACATGCAGTGTGAGGACAGCTTATATTACCTATAGAGCAATACAGAAGTATTAGAACTATAGGAGGTAATAAGTAATCTGAAGTAACATGATAAGAAATTGGATGCATACACTTAGAGTCTTGACATGCAGTGTGAGGACAGCTAAGGGTATGTTTGTGTGTCTACAAGAAAATAGTGAAAGAAAAATAAAGTTTGATGGCTACCATGATGGTACCGATGCACTGTTGGTATTGATAGCTAGTGGCGCATGTGTCGAGTGCAGTCCTAGCTCAACACTCCCCCTGACTAGCTCAACACCTACATCTGAAGGCCAAGGTGGTCCACCAGGTACTTGTGCGCCACTCGCAGGAGGAGTTTTGTGAACAGGTCTGCGAGGTTTTTGGTAGATGGAATGTGAATGGCCCTCACGTCACCATCTCAAATTAATTCATGGATGTAGTGGTGTTTGATGTTGATGTGTTTCACCTGGGAGTGTCCCTTTGTCGATTATGCAAGTGCGATTGATGATTGGTTGTCGACATGGAGGGGGAAAGGTCATTGTTGGGGCAGGTCAACCTCCAGCAGAAAGTTGTACATCCATACTAACTGTTGGATAGCGCGTGTCATACCAATATACTCTGCTTTGGTTGTGCTGAGTGCAACTGTTGGTTGGTGTTTAGAACTCCACGATACTGCTCCACCTGCCATTTTGAATACATATCCGTCGGTTGATCTGCAGGTATCTATATTGCCGCCAAAATCAGCATCCACATACCCTACCGGTCTGATGGAGCCCTTCCCGTTCTTGGTGTAGGTAATGCGGTAGTTGAGTGTTCCCTTTACATATGCCAAGACATGCGTCAGGGCATTCCAGTGTGTGGGTCCAGGGTTCTGCAAGGAGTCTGACTGCGTACAAGAGATCTGGGCATGTTGCTACCTGGGCCCACATAAGTGACCCCAGTAGTTTGTGGTAGGGGTTGTTGGCCATGAACTGCTGATCAGTCTTGTTTTGGGGGGACATGGCTGTAGTTAGCTGGATGCCAGGTGGGAGGGGTGTTGTGTGCACGTTACAGTCTGTCATTTTGAACAGTTCCAGTACCTGTTTGAGGTACGTACATTGTGATAGGGATATTGATCCTGTACGCTGATCACGTTCGATGGCTACCCCAATAATATATGTGGGGGCTCCGAGGTCTTTTATGTCATAGACCTTGGAAAGTTCATGCTTAGCGTCCTTGGCCTCCTTACTCATGGCTGATATACCAAATACGTTGTTGGTGAAGGTGTTGGTAACCATATGAGCATCTCCATTTTTTCTCATGCATACACATGTATCTGCTCGTGAGGTATGGTATCCCAAGGTTTGATATGTGCTGTCAAGGGTCCAGAACCAGTCTCGTCCACCTTGCATAAGTCCATATAAGGTTTTCAAGAGTTCGATCTTCTTCCCCTCCCCTCCTTGGAAACCCAGCAGAACATCCATGTATACCTTGAACTCAGGTACACTGTTGAGGTAGGCCGACACAAAATTGACCTGCCATATCTCCCACCCAAGCTGTACTGCAATAGCAATTGATATTCTGAGTGACTCTAGACATACCACCACCGCATATGTTTCATCATAGTCCTCCCCCACAACCTGAGAGTACTCCTTCACGACCAACCAAGCCTTGTGTCGTATGATGTTACCATTTGTGTCATATTTGTTAGCGTATACCCATCAGCATCCAATCACTTTCTTCCCCTCCAGTATTTCTGCCCTATTGATCAAGCAGAAAACGCCTCAGTCTTTCATCACCCTCAGCTCCTCCTCCATTGCAGGAGTCCAGAGGTCCACATGTTGGCTAGAAATGTGAATGAATCCTGAGCCATCATGGCCTTTGGTTTTAGTGCATTTTTGCAGATGCGCTCAGATCAATGCAGAGGGAGTGTCATGGCATTTTTGGTGGTTGTGGTTGATAATTTGGAGGTAAGTTGTGTTTGATCGGGGGTATCATTGGCGCTAATACCAGGGTCATCTATTTCTTGGTCTGCAGGTGTGCTCTCAGGGGGCAAGTCATGTAGAGGGGGGTCATTTGTCTGGATGCAAGGTGCTGTCGGTTGGTATGGTATGAGTAGGCCGGGTGTTTGGGTGTTTGGCGTGGGGTGGGTAACTGCAAGGAGATCCTCGGATTCCTTGATAATTGTAAGCAATCTATGCCCTCTACCCTCATCAAAGATAACATCACAAGATGTGACAATGGATCTTGTGGCATGGTCAAACAATCTGTAGCCATTGTTTGAGTACCCAACAAAAACGTACTTCACTGACCATGGATCTAGCTTTGACTTCACTAACTCCTCTGGAACTTTAGTGAACGCCATGCATCCAAAAGGGCATAAGTATGCAACACTTTGTCTCTTCCCCGTCCATGACTCCTCAGGTACTTTGTTGGCAAGGCATGCGGATGGTAAGCAGTTTCTTGTGTATATTTGTGTTGCTGCTGCCTCTGCCCACAGGTCCTTGGGCAGGCTGCTTTCTGCTAGTATGCATTGTATGCCTTCAATCACCATCCTTATGTTTCATTCAGCAAGTCCATTTTGGGCATGTGCATATGGGGTCGTGACATTGAGTTTGATGCCATGTTGGGTGCAGTATGTGTGCCACAGGTCATTTACCCACTCTCTGTAAGGGTGACCTCCAGAGGTTGCGGCTAAGTCACACAACTGGCAGAGGGGAATCCAAAGTGTATTAGAATGGTACTGTACAACAGGGAATATAGCTAATTACCTGGCAGAGGGGAATCCAAAGAGAACAAGTCTAAGGACTCCTCTGCCAGGGCGCGGCGCATCAGGCACAGGTGCAGAGGCATGGGAATGTACTGTACAGCATGACTGCGCCTAAACCCTAACCCCAGAGGAGGTCCGGAAATCTCCGGACTATTCCTGGACAACTCTGCAGGTCCCAAAATGGAAATAGCTCCAGAACATCCCAAAATAGAAGTCCGGAAATCTCCAGACTGCCCCAGGACCATTCCAGAGGTCCCAAAATGGAAGTCCCCTGACATCACCCCCCCCCCCTAGAGTGCAGCGACTTGACGTGCTGGGGTAGAACAGCTCCCGGATGGCCTGGTCAGTCGGAGATATAGGGTAGATGCCTCGGATAGCCCGGGGTGCATTGGGGTGCATGCAGTGGAACTCCTTGACAAGGGCTGGAGCATGGATGCCATTGGCAGGCTCCCAGGAGATGTCTTTGATACCGTAGCCCTTCCACTTGACCTTGTACTGTAGCTTGC
>JAGGAU010008572.1:0-15628 GCA_017657275.1 Termitomyces sp. T108 | reverse complement strand
ATAGCTCCAGAACGTCCCGAAATAGAAGTCCAGAAATCTCCGGACTGCCCCAGAACAATTCTGGAGGTCCCAAAATGGAAGTCCCCTGACAGGTGTGAGATAGCAAAGAAAGAAGAGAAGGAAGCTTTTGACATAGCAAGAACGCTAGCAATGCTATATAACAACATCCGAGAACACAGAGTAGACCCCGAGACAAATTTTGCAGAAGGCTGGTTGTGCTCCATATACAAGAAAGGGGACAGAACAGACATTAGTAACTACAGACCGATAACTGTTTTAAACACTGACTACAAAATCTTCACAAAAGTCCTCTCCCAGAGACTAAGTAGTGTCGCACATAGCATCATACACCTCGACCAGGCAGGGTTTATGAAAGGCCGAAGGATAGAGGACCAGATGGAACTGGCCCAGCAGATGATCAAATGGTGTGAGATGTCTGAGAAAGACGGTATGATAGTGAGCCTTGATCAAGAAAAGGCATACGACCGGATACTACACCCTTTCCTGTGGAAATCAATGGAGAAATTAAACTTTCCAGAAGGATACATAAAAATGGTTAAGGCACTCTACAGTGGAGCATCCACCAAGGTCTTACTGAATGGGGAAATAAGTGAGCCATATATTGTCAAGAGAGGGGTGAGGCAAGGCGACCCCCTCTCATGCCTACTTTTCAATGTAGCCATAGAATCACTAGCCCAACTACTTAGAAAGTCTAGACTGAAGGGATTTGACGTTGACCGCAGACTAGAAAGAATTATAGCAACACTATTTGCTGATGATACAACAGTATACCTAAGCAAGGAAGACAACTTCGATGAGCTACAGGAAATCCTAAGAACGTGGTGTGCAGCCTCTGGAGCAAACTTCAATATACCAAAAACCATAATAGTTCCAGTGGGAAAGAAAGAATACCGAGATCTACTGATAACAACAAGAAAAGCAAAACCAGACCACATACCAATCCCGGACAACATTCAAATAGTGCAAGAAGGGGAACCAACCCGCCTTCTAGGGGCATTCATCAGGAACGGTGTGGAAGATGCAAGCGTCTGGACCCCCACCATCAAGGCAGTCACAAGGGACCTTAAGAGATGGGCCAAAAGTAACCCCACAATCGAGGGCAAGAGACTGATAACAGGAATGGTGGTAGGAGGCAGAACCCAATACAGAATGAGCATCCAAGGCATGCCAACACAAGTGGAGGCTACCCTGACTAGGATGACAAGAAACTTCCTATGGAGAGAATCTAAACCAAACATAGAAATGGACACACTTTGCCTGCCCCACGAAAAGGGAGGTAAGAAACTGTTAGACCTAAAATTGAGAAACAAAGCCATTGAACTTATGAAGGTTAAGAGATACCTGAGCTTGGGGACCGACCGCCCTACATGGGCAGATGTAGCAGACCAAATTATAGGCAAGAAGATCATGAAGAAATGGAAGTTAGAGGATGGGTCAGCGTATATGAACATCTTCCTATAGTACCTGGATGTGGATGCTAGGTCAAGAGCTGATGGACTAACTCCATCTCTGCAATGGATGGTGCAGACGGCAAAGAAATACAATGTGACCTTCTCCCCACTAGAGATGGACAGCAAACTAAAACGAGAAATGCCAATCTGGTTCCACCCAGGGCTGGAACAGGCAAAACGCCTGAAATATAACTCGGACGTTGCAAAATGCCTAAGATCTACTCACCAAATAAGGATGGTAGGAGAAGTGCAGGACTTGTCATTGAAATCTGACAAGAACATAAACCCAAGACATAAAACAAGGAAAAATTGTGCATGCCCACCATGCAAGGAACAAAGGGAAAAAGGGTGTAAAAACCCAAACAGATGCAGGGAGTACGCAAGAACCCTCCTGAACAGACTAGGACCAAAATGGCACCCAGAGGCCCTGACAAGTGACAGGACGCTGACGGAACAAGAAACCGAACACATAGCAGCCTCAAATGACACCTTCTTTGATCCCGAAATCACTCTAAAGGACAATCTGAAAGATGGATTCCAAGTACTGGTAAGGAAAGGAATAAATGACACGCAACATCAAATAGACTACTCGAGATCCCACAAAAACGGCCGTGAGCCTACCAGCATGTATACCAATGGCTCTTGCTACAAAAATGGATCCATAGACGCAGTGGCAGGAGCTGGGGTCTAGTTTGGGAAAAACAACCCTTGAAATACAAGCATAAGGCTCCCAAGCGGGGTTGCACAAACAAACAACACTGGGGAAGCAGTAGCAATGATAGCCGCTACATGCCTTGTCCCAATGCACCTCTCCCTAAATATTATAAGCGATTCACAGATAACAATAGCAATAACTAAGAACCTGAGAAAGAACAAAGATAATGGGTGGATTGGTTTTGAAAATGCACAAATAATGAGAACCCTAGTAACTGACCTAAAGAATAGGAAAGGGCTGACCCTGATAGAAAAAGTAAAAGGACATTCAGGAGTGGAAGAGAATGAAGAAGCAGACAGACTGGCAGAACAAGGCGCAAAGAAGCCAGATCCTGACGCCATGGACCTGTCTGCACCTGAGGGGAGAGACCTTCCCGGCACAAAATTGGCAACTATCTCACAAGCCCTAATTTACAATGGAATTCTTGAGCAAAAAGTACCCCCTCAAAGGAGGGGGACAGCGACCCACCTAGATATGACACGGTGGGCAATCTACAAAAAGAATGGAGAAGTGCCGACGGACAAGAGGATCTGGAAATCACTAAGAGCCAAAGCCATCTCAAGGGAGGCAAGGGCCTTTATGTGGAAAACTATGCATAATGTCTTTAAGGTAGGAAAATACTGGGAAAAGATCCCAGACTACAAAAGTCAGGCGTACTGCAGAGAATGCAATAATGTACAAGAAACGATGGAGCATATCCTAACGGAATGTAAAATGTCAGGCCAGGAAATAGTATGGATGACGGTAAAGAAGATCTTTGAGAAGAGGAAAATACCATTCACAAAGCCGATGTTAGGAGAACAGTTGGGCTGTGCAATGATAAACCGATGGAGCAAAACAGACAAAAACAGCAAAGAAAACAAGAGATTTGTGGAAATTGTCACCTCAGAGGCCTCACACCTTGTATGGAAGATTAGGTGTGTGGCAAATAAAGTGAGAAAGCAACCTGGAGCGTGCCTTCAGTAGACAAGAAATCATAAATAGGACCAAGGCAACGATGGCCAGAAGACTAAAGTTGGATTGCCTGGCCATGGACACAGAGCGCTTTGGGAAGGCCGCAACTGACAAAAGGTAGTTTCTGACACATGGGAGAACCTGATCCCAAAGAAATTGAATCCGATCAAGACGTGGAAGTTAGCAACCAAGGTTTTAGTGGGTATAGGCTAGGCTGAGTCCCACACTTAGTGTGTAAGAGCATTTCCTGCGGAGTGGTCTCAGTCTTGATCTGAAGAAAGAGTACATTAACAAAATATTCTGGAACACAGAGATCAACCTTTTGTGGATTGTCCGTGTATCCACAGAGATACCACAAAAAAAAAAAAAAAAAAAAAAGACAACTTTTCAGGTTACATTGTTCCAAAAGGCCTTCAAAACATTTGTGTTGAGAATTTTGAAGCAAATCTCATGTTACATGTTCAACCTCTGGATCAGGGTATCATTAGGTGCTTCAAAGCACACTATTGTACTTCATATATTAGATGTGCTATCAATTGTTATGATTCAGGAGTCACACCATCTGAAATCTATGATATAAATCAACTTGAAGCTATGAGACTGACTGATGCTGCATGAAAGAAGGTAGATACAGCTACCATCAGACACTATTGGCACAGGGCTGGAATTCTTCCAGACATGGATCAATCTGCTGCTCAGTCCACAATACCAGTCACAGCCCTCTTCAATGAAGACAGCACTGACTAGCTTGATCCAATTGCAGAAGTAGAGAAGGAGGTTGAAAAAGTCCTCAATCAGCTGCAGGCAACTGGTGTCCTTTAACCTAATCAAATGACTATTGAGGCCCTCCTAAACCCAGCAAATGAAGTCCACCATATGGAGCAGACTAAAAAGGAGGATATATGCCAGGCTGTCCTTGATGCATGACAAGCACAAGAAAATGCAGAGATTACTAGTGCAGTTGATGACATCAATGATGATGCACTGGTTGGTGCACACCCTGCAAGGCATGAGATTCTACAAGCTGCTTCATTAATCAAAGGATACACCAATGGTATGGAAGGTCCAGTTGCCCATGATTTAGATTGTATTTTGGCAGGCATCTTTCAAAAGGCAGATTCATCTTGAAGAGACCCAAAAAATGATTCCTTCATGTATAACTGATTTTTTTACTCAAAATTAATTAGTTTACTCATAAAATACATCTACAATAGCTAGAACACCAAAAATACATAATTTTCTATTACTTTGAGACTATCATGACCTGCCCCCAGAGTACATGCTACCACCCCAGGACACCCTGCCAACTTGCAAACTGCCCTGCCAACTGCCACCATGACCTTGACCCCAACCCACTGTACCCATCCCAGCCCTGGGTTTGCTACCCACCCCCAACCCTGACCTAGCAGATTCCAGCAATCACCATTCTGCAGATTGCTGAGCTCTGACCCTGAACTAACCCATCAACCTGCTCCCAGCAACTGCCATGCTTGGCATCTGCATTTGTCAGTCCCAGCAAACCCCACATGCATCATCCAACACCTGGCAATCATGATGGGTAGTCTTGAGCTTGCTAGTAATCTTGTAAACATTGCTCTTCTTGTTGCCTTCTGATTGCTTCATCTATCTCTGCTTTATTTTGTGAACTCTCTATTTTTGCACTCAAATCCTTTTAGTCTCTGAACTCATCTCAATTTTGTCTTGTCTGCATTATCTCTCTTGACTTTGACTCCTATTTTGCCTTAAGTTCTTTCAAGCTCATCTCAATCTCCAGTCTCATCTTGCTTTCCCCTGGACCATTCCAGGACTTATCCCATTGCCTCCCCACTAATGCCCTTCACCCCAAAACACCTTGTATAACCCCAGACCCACCCTAGTATTCTGGGACTACCAACCTCTACCTGCTAATTAACCCCATACTTTGTAAACCCCTGGAACCAACTCCAGACTTCATCCCCAATGTAGGACTTTGTATCTATAACCACCTCAAGTCTGCTCCATAAGGTCTTGCTTCAGAAAAGAAGCCCCTACAGTCAACAGAACCTGACAGAGACTCATTTCTTATATCTCTCTCATAGACCATACTCCCTCATAACCTGAAACTTCAAGTAGTTACTAAGGGGGTATGAGTTAAGAGGGAGGCAACTGTACACACCATTCAAGAAGAAATAAGCTTATTTAATTCAAGTAGAGTCAGGGACTATAAATGGATTGCAACAAGACAGAAAGTGAGACTCTAGTGCAGCTAAGATGCTGCTCAAAAACAAAAGTCTCATCGAAGTGAAGAAGAAAATGTCAAGAATTGTGATATCTTAGGAATGGAGCAATTTGCTTGTAATAGTCATCTCTAGATATCTTGCAAAGTTGGATCTGTTTCCAAGGATTGAGTTATTACTATATAGTTACAATATCACAAGAAGCACAAACCTTATTACGATGTCACCATGCCACCTGAAGCTAGTGTGATGATATGAGAAAACCTGGAATAGAGTATGCCAAACTCCTTGATAACAAAGATCTAGTCATTATATCTAAGTGTCACTGCATGCCAGGTCCGTAATCCATGGACCAAGATGAGCAAGACACTGTGAAGATAGGATCCAAACTAGCTAGTCTCTACAAAGCTTCTTTCTGAAGAGCTAAAAGATGATGTGAACATCTTTGATATCAAGTCTGAGGTAGATGTCAAACAACTGTGCTGGGGATTAAAACATGTGTTAGAATCCTTGAAAAATAAGATAGTGTAGATTGGACTGATGCAACATGTATGTACCTATTCACTGCTATCAAGGCTGGTCATTGACATTGATCATAGTCAACACTAATTCTAAATATCTTGAGCTCTACAGTACACTGAGTGAATATGATAATGCCAGTTATCCACTGTCATATTGCCTCCTATCAACAGCAGAAGCTATACCCATTGGAAAATGAATACAGGTGTCAGTTGCTTGACAGAATGTACAGTCTTAGGACAAGACAAAATATAAAACCTAACCAAGAAATTATGTGAGAAAAAAGGACTACTATGGGAATAGCCAGGAATAGAGTAATCATGGGATGCCATCACATAACACCAAAATGCAAAAAGGGCATAATGATAAAAGCAGGGAAAAGAATGCACATGATCAACATAACTAAGTCAGCCTGTCTAATCTGGAGACTAAGATGCAAATGGAGAATACAATCAGAGGCCAATCCAGAAAAACTACAGATAGTGCAAAAAATAAGAAATAGATAGGAAAACATGATAAGTAATAGGATCAAGCTAGAATGCCTAGCATCAAAAAAGGAAGATACAAAGAAAGAGCCATTGACAAAGATCTAGTAGAAAATGCATGGCAAAAAATCATAACAGAAGGAACAAGACCACAGAACACATGGAAAGCAGCAAATATGGTTTGAGTGGATATGGGAACTGATCATCCCCCTTACACACTGTGCATAACAGCATTTCTTCATGGTGGGCTGCAATACACAACATCCAATCTCAACCTCATTTTTCTGTCAACTAGGAGCTTAGTGTTTAGATATGCCTAGTTGCTAATAGAACCACCAGAAAAAAGAAGAAGTAGTAGAAAGATGAGCCAAAGTGATCAAGGACAGGGTAGCTCTGAACAAAAAATCATCAAACCTCAAGTTGGGCAGGAAAGCCTTTCAAGCTGCAGTGATCATGGGTATCTGAGGAAGAACAGGACTAGAGAATAAATCCTCTGATCCTCAAAGAAAGGTCATAGCAGGATTTTGGTGGGTAATAAACCTGAAAAAGAGCAGAGGTGAAGAAAGGAACAACAATGGCAAGTATCCTGAAAAATTTTTGAGCAAAGATAGTATGAACTCTGATGAAGTCAAACTAAGTGGCTACAAGGCATAACCAGCATTGGCTGAAAAGAGATCTGGCCAGAGAATTAGGAGTGTCCATAATTAGTCCCACTGGAGATACTGTAGAGTAAATGACATACATTAAATCCATCTCATGTATACCGACCTTGATATATAAACCCAAAAAGGGAGGATGACAACAACAACAATAAAATGCCTTTTACCCACTTGTCTGGCTATAAACCTGGGCGCAGTGGTCCTCACTGATTGGTTCTACTGACCATCAAGGAACCTGATTGGAATTCCAGATGTTTAGCACAGCGGGTAGTTTGGCCCCGTCCTACTGTAAAAAAAAATTACACGTGTCATGATAGTCGCTTATCTTCGCTTAAGCACAAACAATTTCTGAATGGCTGCGTCTGCTGACTAATTCATCAACAGCGGGGCTTGCTCTCTTCTTCAAGTGTCCACTCAGCTTGTTGAAGTAAGCGGTTCATTATGCCCAGCAATTATCCTTTTTGGTACGTTGTCTTTTCAACGAATTGCAGTCGTGATTGATGCCTGTGGTCCAGGCTTGGAGGTCAGTACTCTGCAAAAATCAACATACGGTCTTCACGATGGCGTGACTCTGACGCTACTTCTGTTCAGGAGTTGCAGCTTCGAGTAAGAGTGCAAGTTCTCTTAAATGTATGTACCTGATCACTGATCCTCAGTGGCCGCCAGTTGCACGCATCCCTTGGATCTGATCAAAGTGTAAGCCTTTCTGCGAGACTTACCTCAGGCATAACTTTACCATCTTCCTTAAGTCGAATGCAGACACTGGAATCTGGGTCCAGGCGACCTTCAATGATATCTGTCCTACGCGCGTCGATCGCACAATCGGGTATTCGAAACTTATATGCAGGTCTTACTGCATCTCTGATGCGTCAGATGTCATATTCTCTGGTTCGTTTGGGAACGTACGAGGAGCTAAAAGTGCGCTTTTCCAAAGATGGTCCACCCTCAACGACGCGTTTAATTCTGGCGGCAAGTCTAGCTGGTGGTCTCGGTGGAATCGCCGGTAACCCTGCAGGCATGGATGACATTCTGAAAGCATCGCTTGATTCTTATTAAGACTCCCCTCTTCAATAGACATCATACTTATCAGGATGACTAGTGATTCAATACGTCCACCGGGAAAAAAATTCCAATACAGGCATGCTCTTGCAGGTCTGCTCAGTCTCATCAAGGAGGAAGGTGTGAGAGGCTTAGCAAGAGGTTTAGGTCCCAATACTGTGTGTTTGCTCGTTTCTCTCGTTTTTGTCTTTGATTTTGTCCTCATTACACGTTGATGCTAGGTAAGAGCTGTCTTGATGAATGTACGTTCTATTGCCAAATTCCTAGAATGCATGTTTATTGCGCTCACTTCTGTATCTAAGGCGTCTCAAGTGGTATCGTGAGTTACGCCATTTGTATAAGTATCACAAGCGTGAAAACTACACCGTTAGATACGATTTTGCCAAGTCCACCTTGCTTCATTATCCGATCCCCCTCACCGACTATCAGCTACATGATAACCTATTCCTACATGTAATCGCAAGCACACTGGCCGGCACGGTGGCAACAAGTAGGTTCATTTTTCTCCTCGTGTCAAGGCGTGGACCAATCTCGATTTACAGCTGTCTGCTCACCTGCAGATGTAATCCGGTCACGAGTAATGGCTTCTGTATGGTTTCGTCCTCTTGGTTCCTGTCACATGTAGTTCATCTGCTTACAGTCAGGAAACACCAGTATCTCTCATATTCTTGTACAGTCTTTACGTCAAGAGGGCCCTAGGTTTCTTCTGAAAGGATGGACTCCTGCTTTTACGCGTCTTGGACCTAACACTATTCTCATGTTTGTTTTCTTCGAGGTACCCGTTAAATTTCTACGCCGACGACTACTTTGCTAATTGTGAGTAGCAACTCAAGAAAGGTTGGGACGATATATATCATAGCAGGGCCTAAAGACTCGGTAATTATAGATTACTTTAGGAACTTTAGGAAGGTGATCACGGAGGATTACCCCCAAATGCTTTTTTTTGGCTTGAACCGGAATAATATAGTACTAACGTTTCACAATCTTTCACTTTCTGATTGGATGGTAACACCGGCCTAGACGATTAAACCGCCTATTTGTAATTTTTTGGAGGATATAATAGAATACACTACCCATAGACAAATCACTCCTCGCATACTGTTAGGGGATCGACGTGAAAGGAACTACTATCGTTTGAAAATTTGTTGTCAGTCAGTCTCCACACGAGCTGACAGACAATGTAACATTCAAGTCGCAGTGTAAACGATGATCTTATCAAGGTCCGCAGCGTAGTCTTCGGATTTTGAGTGGTACAGAATCGCATAAAGGATCGAGGACTCACCGCTTTGTCCCGCACTAAACGTGATTGTATTAGCCCCACTCCTCAGAGTGAGCTTCACTGGGACAGACAATATGACGTGTCCCCCACCAGTGTTTGGCTGGTCGACCAGAATCGAAGTTCCACCATTAACACTGGTGAGAGGTAGTTGTTATCTTCTACTCGTGGCCAGGACAGAATGAGATATACCTCATAGTGGTGTTGCGCCAGGTCGAGTCGCCTATAACAGAAGTCATTTGTGAGTAGCTGAGGTGAGTAAGTGAACGGAGCATACCGTTAGCATAATATATCGCAACCCATTGGGCGTTACCATTTCCTTGAACATTATTGATCGTTACAGATCCACCGTGACCTGGAATTCATGTCGTTGAACAGACAATGGGCTTGGTCACTGATAGAATCAGACCAAGATAACCAACAGCCTTTCCACCCGAGAATGAAATGTCCGACAGAATGGTCGCTGAGCCTGAAATGGTACCACTCTCCGCCTCATAAGAGACACCGGCGGCGGCCGTATATGTGCCAGAAGATAAATCAATGCTCCAAATGTCAGTATTAACAATTTGAGGAATGCCAGTCGACCAAGATAGAGGGAACCATATATACCGACTGCTCCCCAAAAGAGACGGACGCCAGCGATCTCCCATGTAAATTGCGAAGTTATTGTTTATGAGAAGATCGAAGGTATTTTGTGAGAAGTAGGTGCGGGTGGCCGCAGGTGCGATGTCTGCTTGGATAGACCAAGGACCTGCCAGAGACTTACAATTCTATCACATCTTGAACGCAAAGTTGAGAACAAATGCACTGACTGCGGCTGTAAAAAACTTGTTCGGGTTTGGATCCCATCCAGATGTATGAGATGCAAACAAATAGTAAACCTGAGATACAGTAAAAGGTGAAATCTTAGGACCTCAGATGTTATCAACTCACGCCATTCCTTTTGATGATTCCGGGAGCTTCCAATGTCGAACCTACATACGTCAAGTGAGTAGCCAAGGAAGAAGTAAGTTAGATATATATAACGGACCAGTGAGCACACTGGTCTGAGACACAACCCCATAATAATTTGTATCAAGCTTAGAGATCTTGAAGTTCTGGTTATTATCAGAAGCGTAAAGGAGATACGTGGTCTGAACATCTTCATATCAACCACATCTCTTAGTTCTGGCCCATCAGTATGGTCGAAAATGCGTACCGTCATCTAAATGTAAGATTGCTCAGGTCCAGGCAACCAGAAGAGTTTGTCACAAAAATTACCATCTTGGAAAAGACCCATGTCCCGGGAATCCGCACCTAGAGGCTTAAAACTTCCCCGATAATTATATGGCCCACATGGAGCTTTGGCTGTCGCCACTCCCACCTGAGCTGAGCCGTAGCTAAGGGGTCGTCAACATGAGTGATACGTTTCGACATCGAGGGAACGAACTTGGAGCTATCGGAATGAAACCACATCACATACTCCGAGTTCTTCGAAAGGTTAAACTTAGCAGAGGATGCATGTTATGATTAAATTTAGCTCACAGCTTTGTTATAGACGACTGTTAAACCACGAGATTACCAATCACGCCTTTTAATTCGCAATCTTTACACACCTTTTGGACGCTCGACGATGTTAGAGGTAGATATGTTTGTTCCAGAGATTGGTTTCAACGCATCGTTCTGGCGTGTCCAGGTCGTGAGGTCTGTTGACTGTGTTTCCAGCATTAAAACAGAGAAGAAGAGATACGGGAAAGCACGAAGTAACCGTGTAACATGAAACGGCGTGGAAAAGGGCGCTATTGAGGGTTTTGTCTTCGCCATACCAGTAGTACGTAGAGTCAACCTATTACAGATATCATTTCCCAGGAGAATCCACAGGATTCAATCGGTGAGGACCTTTAGAAATCCTCCGCCATGTGCCTGTATAATGTTGCCAGCCGAGTCTGTCCAGGCTGCGCCGGGGACAATGACCGCACCATCAGAGGCGAGAGCTGCGACAAGGACAAGAAAAAAACAGATAAAGAAGGACATTATGGATGCCAGAACCGTCAAAAACAGCTGTACTTAAGCGATAACATGAAGATTCGTTCATGTGGTCTGAAGAACGCGAACTACTTCCGTGATTGAGAAGCATAGGGAGATTTTCGGCCTCAGAAAAGATCACAAGTGTATACGCAGCATACACGTTACTATCCAAAACACCGATGCGGACCGAAGACTCAAACTATACAATTACGGGTTACGATAAATCAAGATTGACGGCCCGAGTAATATCCGTCCCGGGAGAAGTCCCCGGTCGTGTCGTTAGAATCAGACACAATGTGGAGACACGTAGCACGATGAAAGGATACTTACTTCTCCGAGGAAAGACTGGGATGAAATGCAGAATAAATCCTGAGTGCAGCTTTCTACAACCTGCCCAAGGCAGGGCTGAACGCTTTCTTCCTTAGAGCTGTAAGAATGCCTTATGCACACATCGTTCCTACAACTAGGTTCTTACTAGCTGGGGTCCGGGGGCTTCATCAAAAGTTGTATTTGGACATTGTGACGGGAGCCTGCCAGTTATGGCGAAGGGTGTTAGAACTCGATGTGATGATGTGACGAGGCAAAAGAGATGCCACGAACCGATGTCAGGGCCACGATGGCCACAGCCCATGCTTTGTCCACACCAACTATATACAAGAACTGCACATAGAGTACCCTCAGTTACGTTACACGTTCTGAGGGTACGACACTTATATTTTACACATACGGACATTCACTAACATAATGTACCTAGATTAAGACTTACGTGTCTACTCATAGGTACAGAAAATAGAGTTACGTTACACGTTCTGAGGATTAAGACTTACGTGTCTACTCATAGGTGTCTGTCGCACCAGTATACTTGCTGCTGCCTGTTAGGATTCCAACAAAGGGTCACGGCACACTGAGAGTCTCGCGGTGAGAACTGGTGTAAGTCCTCTGTTGCGAAAAAACTACGCTTCTAAAACTCGGTTAGGTCTTATATAGGTAGCTAAGCGGTAGATAGCTAAAGAGGTTAAATTGCAAAGTAGTATTGTGGGTGTGGTAGTTCCGTCACAGAGTCACGGAGACGCTACAGACAATCGACTGCAAAAAGTCTGATATATTATGTAATAATCCACTTTTAAATTTACAGTCTTTTGTGTACATATTCGTGCACGTTTTCGAAGCTTGAAGATGGAGGCATTCCATATTCTATCGAGGGGCGGTCTGAAATTCGATATAAAGAAATACGAGGCGGATTTCTCACTCTTCAATGTATTCAAATTTGTAGTTTTCATACGTGAATGCTGATAGTTTTTATGTAGCATACCAAGAAAGCTCCCGACGTCAAGAAACAGACAAAGTCTCTTGTGAACCACAGTGAACTTCCTGCAGAGCTCGACTTCTTCAAATACGCGAAAGGTGGTTCTGAAAAACGGAAGAACTCAGGGAAGGAAGACGGACCGCGAGGAAAAAAGCGAAAAGTCGAGTCTGTCGAAGATGACGATCTGGACGAGGATCTGGACACAAACGAAGCTCAAGGCTGGGACAGGACCACCCTTGACGAATCTAGTTCAAATAGACTGAGACAACGCATCGTAGCGAAGGGCTCTAATGTTCCTGAACACATCGATTCATTCTCTGCGCTAAAGGACAGGTACCGGGTTCCATCACATATACTTCAGAATCTCACACAGAATGGTTACATTCACCCGACCGGTATACAATCATACGGGATACCGATACTATTGGAGGTACGCACCTTGTGGTTCCAGATGTATTTTTTAGCCTGACCTTACAGTCGCGAGATCTGGCAGCTATTTCCCCAACAGGTACAGGAAAGACACTTTCATATCTAATCCCTGTCCTGGCTGCTCTCGGAACCCCTGCAGCCGGTGCCGAAGCAGATATGGGAGCTGGTGTGAGAGCACTCATGATTGCACCTACTCGAGAATTAGCTCATCAGATACATAATGAGTGCCTCAAGCTAGCACAAGGACGAAAATGGAGGGTCGTTTTATTCAGCAAGGCGACTGCAAATACATTGGCTGATAAGATTGTACGCGACAAAATTGGTTCGTGATTCGAGTCGATTCTGCAGTTATCAAACTTAAAGCGGCTCTTTTTTAGATATCATCATTAGTACGCCCCTCCGATTAGTAGCTTCTCTTAGATCCGGTAAACTTGACCTAAACAAGTATGTCGTTTTATTTTGAGTTTTTTCGTCGCTCAGAATATCGCAAGTGTTCGTCATCTTGTCTTAGACGAAGCCGATCGCATGCTGGACTCCGAATTTCTTCCCCAAATTGAAGAGATATTGGCGTCCTGTACCCATCCAAACATTCAGACAGCTCTTTTCAGTGCGACTTTACCTGCAAATTCTGAAAAGATTGCGATGGAAATGCTTCGGGACCCTGTTCGCATTGTCGTGGGTCTTAAGCAAGTAAACCTTATTTCTTCCGTTATATCCACTCAATTGTTCAATTTAGGGATACTCCCCTGCCTCTGATCGCCCAGTCGCTTACTTACGTTGCGGACGATCAATCGAAATTACCAAGTCTGCTCACATATCTGACTCAGCCATATAACCCACCTGTCCTCATATTCACCTCATCTCAGACGCGTGCCACTTCGCTTGCGGAAGAGCTTGTCCTCAATAATATACCAAATGTGGACTGTCTGCACGCTGGATTGAGCAAAAAAGACCGAGAGGAGGCAGTGAGCCGCATGCGTAGAGGTGAGAGCTGGGTGATGGTTAGTACAGAGGTCATGGCGCGTGGCATGGACTTCAAGGGTGTACGTGAAGTCATCAATTATGATTTCCCAAGGAGTGTCCAAAGTTATGTCCATCGTATTGGTGAGTTCATGAATCTATACCGAAGCTATCGTAACTGAATCACAAACAATCAACTGATAAGGGCGTACGGGTCGTGCAGGTAGAGAGGGTAAAGCTGTGACCTTTTTTACCGACGAGGACGGTCATTACCTCAAAGCGTATGACTGTGTCCGGAAAAATTTCTCTACTGCTGACTCTGACCTTAGGATTGCAAATGTGCTCCTTCAATCAGGTTCGCGAGTTCCGGGTTGGATTTTAAAATTACCGAAACCATCAAAAACGAAAAGAAGATTAATGGGCAAAGTTAAGTATCCTGAATTTGTCAATCCTGCCCGAAAGATTAGCCGCAAGGATGCAATTAAAAAAAGGTTTCTATCGTCTCATATTCCGTAAAAGTTTACCGATCCTTTATTGCACCAGGGACATGATTGCAGGTTCCAAGAGAAGAAAAGAAAAGGCGGAAAAGGAGGTCACCAGCAATGCCACCACCCTTCTGTAACCAGCGACAACTTGATCACAAAGTTGCTATACCATTTTACCCAGATCTCTTCTGGTCTGTATGAGCTGAGCCAGGACCTCCCGTTTGGCTGGAGGACGTGTGCACCCTATCCATGTCTTTGTGACAGACAATTTAGTCTCCCCAGTGCTACAGGAAGAATCAAATTTACATCACTTCCATGAATAACCGCTTAATTACCTATAAGGTTTAATTTGTGTTGTAGAAGAGTAGTTTTTTTTTCGCAACACAGGATTTCGACCACTTCTCACCGCGAGCGTGACCTTGACCTTCGCCATAGCAGGCAGGGTTCCCGTCACAAGTACCAACTAAGCTTTCTGCACACCATCAGAACTCTGCAATAGGATCAAGTATGACGCAAAATCCTGTGCCTTACCCCAAAATCATTTTAAAACTGAATCTTATTTGGTTTCTAGCATTCTTATATATAGCGCAATGACCACGACCCACGCCTCGTGTCATTTTGGCGCCAAACGAAATGGTAATTTTCCATTTCGTTTCGCGCTTTCTTTACATAAACTTTCACATACTCAACGCGGTGGCCACGACCCACGCTCATGTCGCTTAGCGCCCGAATGATACTTAAGCTTTGAGATTTTGCCTGTGTTTCGTCTCGTACCTCTTCTTGACCCATGAACCAAACAGTAATTGTATATATGTCCTCGTCACAGCTTACACGGCTGCCTTTAAAGAAAGTCAGAGTCAGAGTCCTCATTGTAGATGGTGAACTCTCTTGCAATCACTTGGTGAGGCCAAACTGACTGTCAAGTCCTATAGTCAATTGCAAGGTTACTTTGATTCAAACATACAATAATCCTCTTGGCACTCCAACTGGAAGATGCAAATATGTGTTACCTGTTCCTGCAACTGCTGCCGTATGTGCTTTTCGCATGGAGACATCAGATGGCCGGATCGTGGAGGGGGTAGCCAA
>JAGGAU010008571.1:0-15684 GCA_017657275.1 Termitomyces sp. T108 | reverse complement strand
GTCGTGATGGGTGGCGGGGGTGGTTGGCGTTGTCCCGGGAGGGTGCGGGGTGTCGGTGGTCTTGCCCCGGGGTGGTGGGCGAGTTCCGGGAGTGGGTCGTGACAATTATGACATTTCCCATTCCAAGGATTTGGAAACTAGCTCCTTCTTTTAATGTATGGCCAACAAATTTTGCAACTGGTTTATAGTCAATCAATACATCATGATTTTTGAAGAAATGTGTTGTGCAGCCTGAGCCTGCAAATAAGCACAATATGTTGGAAAGTATATCACCAGCAGCAAGGGCAATACACTCCAAGTGAGGTATGTTGTTTTGCAGGATATTTTGAGGGATTTAATCAGCAGATACTAATAGAGCAAAGTGGGTGCCAGGAGTTATTATTACTCTGTTCTCCATACTTGAAGTAAAATTAGTGCTAGGAACCAAAGCTGTATGTTTCTCTTTCCACTACAAAGGATATTGACCCTGTTTGCTACTGCCTTCTTTAAAGCAATCAGTTCAGGTTTCACTGACCATGGGGGCTCAGACCACTGGGCAAATCCTTACTTGGCGTGCACAAAGTCTACACACACAACCGAAGGGCAGGCGTGGCGATATGGACCGGGACTGAAGGGGCGAGGGTGAGGATAGAGGGGCCAAGACTGGTCCAGGAGACTGTCGAGGGAACTCCGGGGTCCAGGGACGAGCTCCGGGGCTTGGTGTAAGTCCCAGAAGTGAGTGTGTAGGTGGTCGGGGTTTAGGCATGGGACTTGCTAAGTCCCAGAGCTGGAGAAAGACGGGGAGATGGCAAGAGAGTCGAGACTAGAAGAAAGGAGAGACAGGAGAAAAGACGGAGGAGAAAGAAGGGGAAAGAGACTGAAGAATAAGGCGCAGGGCTTGGGCCAGGTGATGCATGCCGTGATGCGTGATAGTTGCCCGATTGAGAAGGGAGGGCATTGGGGTTTGCCAGTGATGGGCCGGGGATTGCCAGGGTTGGGCCGGGTGGTAGCGTCAATGGCCGGAGATTGCTGGGCGAGCGCTGATGGTGGTGGATTGGCTGGGGATTGCACGGGCGGGTGCTGACGGTGGCGTGGGTGTCCAGGGTTTGCCGGGGTCAGCGCTGACGTGGTGTGTATGGGCAGTGATGGCCGTTGGTGGTCGTTGATGTGCTGATGGCTGCTGGAGAGGACCAGTCCAGGCCCAGGGTTTGTGGGGCTGTCCTGGTGAGTTTGAGGGTACCGGGGCCGGGCTGGACACCGGCGGTGGTTGGCGGTTTACTGGCGGTGGTGGCGGATTGTGACAATCAGCCTGAATATGACCAGTTCTTTGTTTGGTTTGCTTTTTGATACTTCATCAACCTGTGCTTGTAATGCATGTATTATTGTAAGAGCAACCTCCAGAGGTTGCGGCTAAGTCATGCAACTAGCAGAGGGGAATCTGAAGTATATTAGAATGGTACCATATAACAGGAAATGTAGCTGATTACCTGGCAGAGGGAAATCCAAAGAGAACAAGTCTAAGGACTCCTCTGCCAGGGTGCAGCACATCAGGCATGGGTGTGGAGGCATGGGAACATACTGTACAGCATGACCACAACTAAACCCTAACCTCAGAGGAGGTCTGGAAATCTCCAGACTGTTCTGAGACAACTCTGGAGGTCCTAAAATGGAAATAGCTCCAGAGCATCCCAAAATAGAAGTCCAGAAATCTCTAGGCCGCCCCAGGACAATTCCGGAGGTCCCAAAATGGAAGTCCCCTGACAATTATGGCTTCAAGAGCTCTAACTGTATTGGCAGTGTTTGTACCTGGTTTGATCCTGGTCTATTTGCAATGCATTTGCATGGGTTGTGAGAGTTTGGATAACCTTGACAAGGTCAGTTTCTCCATATATTGTGGATATAATAGAGCTTTATGACTCCAAGAATAAATCAAGGAGTTTTTGGATGAATCTTTCATCAGTGATGTTTGCTCCCACACTACTGCAGCTTTGCATAACTTTTGCATCTTTTCTATATGCCCACCTTCTCCAGCAACTTTGGAACCATTTGTATATTTACAGTCCACCAATTTCTTATCTTTCATATTGCACATTTGCTGGCTTCCTGCATTATATTGCTTTCTCAAAAATGTCCAAGCAGCATGAAAAGTACCAAAAGAGTCATGCCTGATTCTGCAATATCAATTAAGTTGATTAAGATCAAGGATAGGGCATTGCTCTCACAGAGTTCATATTCAAGCTTGCTTGGCTTTTATGAATGTAGTAGGGGTCAAAGATGGGGCACCAGTGTCAATTGGTGAGAAGGCTGATAATGATGGGGATTTCTTTTTGTCATCAAGATCATTCTCACTACTTTTGTAGGCATCAGGGATAACTATTTTGTTTTACCAGTAGTTTGATAATTCTCATGGTTTTCCATGGGCAATTATATTGATCTTCCAACTAGCATAGTTCTTGTGCCCTTTGCATTCTTGGTCATTGGATAGTGTGAATGGGTACAATCATAGGACTAGTACCAGATATGGCAGAAGGTTAAATCCTTGATTTTGTGAGTTGTAGGAGTTTTTTTATGGTTACAGATATTAAACAGAGGGAACAGGGCCCATAACCTGTTAAACAATACTGTAAGTAGGAACTCAGAAGCATCCATGTATGGTGGTAACATATGAGTTGGGGGTTTTAATCAGAAGTGTCAGGTTCTGTTGACTGTGGGGGCTTCTTTCTAAGCAAGGCCTTATGAGATAGACTTGAAATGGTTATGGGTATGGGTTCCTATGTTGAGAATGAAGTCTGAGGTTGATTCTGGGGATTTACAGGGTGCAAGGGTAGCTAACAGGTATAGGGTGGGAGTCCTGGGATACTAGAGTGGTTCTGAAGTTAAACAAAGTATTTTGGAACAGAGGGTGTGAGTAGAAAAGTGCAGGAGCAAGTCTGGAGAAGGGTCCAGGAAAAGCAAGGGAAGATTAGAGGTCAAAATGAGCTTTGAAAAAACTTGAGGCAAAAGAGAAAGTTGAGTCAAAATAGTTAGTGAAGATGAGGTGGAATTGAGATGAGTTCAAAGATTGGGGAAAATGAGTGCAAAAATAAAGAGCTCATGAGATGCAAATAAAGATAGATGAGACAAATCACAAGGTTATGGCAAAGTTATGGCAACATTGGCAATATCAAGACTAGCATACACGTTGGCTAGCTATGGTTTGAATACTGGAGAGGCAAGGGCTGGTCCCAGATTGAATCAGATCAGTTCCAGGCATGGTATGGGTGCATCAGTGAAGTGTCCTGGGACTGTATGGTGGGTTTTCAAGCCAGTTTGTAGTGGCAGGTTGGGGTTAGTGGGGTGGCAGGTGTTGGTTGTGATCACTGGAATGATTGCTGGGGGTAGGCAGATGTCAGATGATGTGTGTGGGGATTGCCAGGGCTGTTTGATGCAGGTGCTATGCCTGGAGTTTGTCAGGAGCTGGTTGATGTGCTGGGTCAGGGTTGAGGGCTGGCAATCTGTGAAGCAGTGATTGCTGGGTGATCTGCCAAGTAAGGGTTGGAGGTGTGGCAAACCAAGGCGGCTGAGGGAGTGAGTGTGGAGCATGGTTGGTTGGGGTCTACGTGGTTTGGGCAGTTGACAGGGGTATTTTAGGGTGGTGGAGTGTGCTCCAGGGGTGGGTCATAACAAGAAGCATCCACAGATAGTAGTAAGTGACTGAGGTGTGGTGAAAATTGTATATTAGTAGAAAATAACAAAAAAAGGAATAACAATTAAGGGAGAGTATGCATAGGCTTGGAATCCTAGTCACGACTGGCACCAGAAGATGTTTCCATTGGAAAAAGTGTAAAGGAAAGCCATTATGCCATTACTAAAGTGCCAATTTCTAGTATAATAAGGCACTTTTCTTTCCTTTGTTCAAAAACTCTTTCTACCAGAAATTGGCACTTCAAAGATGGCATAACAGCTTTCCTTACATTTTTGCCAATGGAAACATTGTTCAGCACCAGCAGTGAGTATTAGCATATTCTCTCTGCTATGCTGTCACCTGATTTTCAAACTTGTTACTTGCATCTCTCTAATCCATTATATGTCTTGCAGAAAATTCATGAAAATCCCACCTTATTTAAACATGCTCTATGTGCTATTGATGGCACACATTTATATGCATAGCCTCCTGCTAATATTTGAGCTTGATTTTGTGACAATGATAGAGATTTCAAGATTTGCAGATTCTTATGGGTTACTAGCTTGCTATCACAATGTCCAGTATTATTTACAAGAAAGGGAAAGTGGAAATAAAAGGTAAGTTCACTCTCACTTTCTATCAATGTACTTATATATTCTTACAGGCCTCAGAATAGGGAGACTTCACAACTTTGAGATGTTATTGAGCTCATTTTTGGTCTAATCAAATTCAAGTTCATAATGGCTGTGAATTCAACAACTACTCAATCCACATCCGGAGTGTTATTTCTCTTTTAATCTCAGTTTTCTTGAACTTGATTAATTTCCATGATGACTCCACCTTCCGAGAAGATATGAGAAATTACCTACATCATGAGCAGTCTTCTCATCTGTCTCATAGATCTGATTCAAATCAGACCAAACTCAAGAGTTTCCAACAGTTGGTGTATCAGACACATGACACTTTCTCATAGGCTCATTAGAGCCTGATTAAGGTTAGGAGTTCATTTAAAATTAGCCGGTCAAGGTTTGAATAGGAGTTCAGTTAAGGTTTTGGTTAGGATTTAGGGTGAGGGCGAGGTGTATGTATCTCTAAAATCAATCAACTAAATTAATGATTCTGTAGTTTGATTGTTATCGATGGGGATTTATGATGCATTTTTGGTTATAAGCTCACAGGTTCAATACCTAATTGTGTTTCCAAATCAGAACAAAATTTGCAAAATAATGACTGATAGGCCTGTATTTACAAACAGTAGGAGTAAGCTGTTACATGAAAGATCTTGACAGGAGTTCAAATCCGCTGCACGCATTACTTAGGTCCTTTGGCAACTCCACATTTGACTGCAAGACTGCCAGATATACGGTCTTACAGCAAGTTTCATAACGTTAGACCCCTCTAAGTTTGTTTTTAGCCCTCTGCCGTGTTTGCCGGGCGCTTCAATAAGATTACCTAATTATATACTCTTTCATCCGTACAACTCAGATACATACTATACCTACGTCTCTTGTCAATTTCATCGCTGGTTACTGCAGCCCTAAGATCAATCTTTTCGATTCCGTCGACAATGCAGTCTCGTGATGGAACGTGGTGGTACACGACATGTTCAATATCTAGTAACAGACCCGGCGGCAAGCTCGGGCAGGCAGATGACAGCACCAGACACCTAAACAGAAAAAAATTCAAAGGGTTTATTAACGTTATGAAACTTGCTTTCAATACACATGCAAGCTCTGCATCTTACGAATGGGGCCAGCTCTTAAAACTCTTAACTTGCGCACAATGTTGAATTGAATCATCCAATTGGACGTCACGGATATCAATGTGATTCTCCCCTTGCTTGGATCATCTCCCTTTGGCGTCCCAATCACAGAATGAGGTATCGATTGCCTTCAGGTACTATTGGACGTGTAATGGCTGTATCAAACGAATTACGGGAATGGAGCGATAAATTAGTACGGGGATTCGTCCGTGTGTCGCTGTCGTCGAGTGAAGACGAGGGGAGAAGGCGATGTAAAAGGCAAGTCCCGATCCATGTCCGACGGTTCTGGTGGAATGCGAGTAAATAACTGATTCAGTCATCGTACCTTTCTCGCAAGGACCTCAAGAATGGTGACACACTCAAGTTGACATGATATATTGGAAAAGAAGGCGCTGAAGAGTCATTCGAGAAAAATGATGCCATGCGATAACCCGGAAAGATGGTGACTGATTACAGAAAGCCCTTGGGTGACGGTCTGAAACTGAATCCGGCACAAATTTAGGCGACCCAATGTCGAACATTGAATCCTCGTAGACTCCGACACGATCGGCATGTACTCCTGTACATTATCGGTTCCTCGAGGTTTACCTAGCAAGCTGAAAACCTCTAACAGAGAGGAAACGACAGGGTTTGATGTCTTTGCAGAGTTCTGGACTGTTTGGCTCATTGGATTACATAAAAGTATAATTGGCTACCTTGACTTATTTGCCGCTCATTCTTGTTCACATGAACAAGGTTTTACAGATTCCCACCGTATAGCATCACGGTATTGTCGAATGGCGCTTCAAGGTTTACAAAACGGTATTGTGTCAAAAACTTTCCGGGTTGTTGATCTTGCATTACAGTGCAATGCAAATTGACAAGAAACATCGAAGAAGCAGCTTCATGTCTGTCTCTTTTTCGACAGCATTTTACATGAATCCGAGTCAAGCATGCCTATTCGGTATCAGCCTATAAAGAGTCGGGGATCCACCCGCTTACCATTTCAGATCACTCTTACTATCAGCGTCTGTGCTGTCTCAGATGCGCTTGTACAACCTAGCAGTAGCTCTTGTGTCTTATGCACCGGCAATCGCTGCACCGCGAAATTTAATTACAGTAGAGAGGGCCGATGGCGAGACTTCTGGAGGACACATCGTCACACTCAAGCCTGGAATAAACCAGTCACATTTTTTCGATGCCACTAACATCATCACAACTCATAACTGGACCGTCATCAATGGGTTTGCAGGCAAGGTCCCATGCTGTGATTTAGATGATCGCGTCTTGACTGTAGGATCCAAGGCAAGTTCAGTGAAGATCAGATCAATGCACTCCGTGCACATGGTGACGTTGATTCAATTGCTGAGGATGGTATTGCACAAGCCTCGGTAGTCACTACCCAGTATGATTTCCTATATTCCTCAGCTGGACGTGTTTGCTAATGCATGGCTACATAGGACTGATGCGCCTTGGGGACTTGCCCGTTTGAGCTCTATCAAGAAATTAACCGACCAGGATCCCCGGTATGTCACAAAAATGCACCACCTAATGTGCCCTAAGTGATCATTAGGAGTCGCAACTTTCGATTTGTTCATGATCCAACTGCCGGTCGCGGTGTTGACATCTACATCATTGGTGAGCTGCAGCTCCTCTTTATTTGAATTACGGTGTAGACTCGATCCAATTTTAGACACTGGTAAGGAATCTAGTTGTCAAAAACCGATTTATTGATCTAAATCCTGTAAGGTGTTAATCTGAAGCATGTAAGCCTCGAAGCACAATCACGACTTGATCCACAAATCAAAAATTCCGCCTAAAGGACGAGTTTGGTGGGCGCGCACGATGGGGTGCAACCTTTGGCAGGTACAAATCGGCAGACGGACACGGTCATGGAACCCACTGCGCGTCAGTCACTTGCTTGTCAGAAGTCCAATTGTGCTTTCTGACATTGATAACTACAGTGGCATTGCGGCAGGCCGTACCATTGGAGTTGCAAGGGCGGCCAGCATCATCGCCGTAAAGGTTCTTGGTGATGACAAGTATGTAATCATAGCATTCACGTCTCCTCAGAAAGTCCTCACATATGTTCACTAATAGCCATGGTTATGCTTCTGATATGTAAGGAGGACTTCCGACTTGTCACATTTTCCTCTCACCTAGACCTGAAGTATATCCGGAATCAATTGGGTTTACAAGCAGGCCAAAGCCTCTGGTCGTCCATCTGTCGCGTCAATATCTATTGTCATGCGTGGACCAACCACCGCAGTTGACAGTGCCGTTAACGCTGTATACCTTCCTCTTCTCTTATGGCAGACCGCTTTATACTAATTGCATGGCTCACAGCTTACAACAATAGGAGTGCATGCCATTGTAAGTAATCGTAAGTTGCAGATGTTCTATGTTGGACAGTCTTCAGGTGGCTGCTGGGAATGACAATAAGGATGCAAGAAATGTATCACCTGCTCGTGCTCGTCGTGCCATTTCCGTCGGCGCAAGTAATATCTCTGATGCCCGTGCCTCGTTTTCCAACTACGGATCAGTTGTTGCACTTTTTGCTCCAGGTGAGCGCATCCTCAGCGCATGGTACACAGGACCAAAGGTGAGAAACAAAAGTGTCGATCAAGCTTGTAATACGCATTGAGGTTTCCAACATTCAGGCCTATAAATTTCTTTCCGGAACTTCCATGGTACTTATCAGTGATTATTTGATGCTGTAAGTCTGTGAGGACTAACGAAAAACAGTCTACCCCTCACGTCGCAGGTTTGGTCGCCTCTCTCATTTCTTCGAAGGGAAAAGTTAGCCCTGCTACCATTAGGAAAAACCTTAAGAAGCTTGCTGTAAAAGGCGTCCTCACCAATATCCGTAAGTGTTACCTTTCCATGTATACATAAGTACATATACTGAGTCACGTTAGCTGCGGGAACGGTGAATCAAGTTGCACAGAACGGGCTTGCTCCCAAGTGAATAACAAGGACTTCTCATCAATCCGACTCTCGAAATGCGTCTATAGCATGATCATTCTTCAAGACTTTGAGCTGCAACCTTAGTCATTATACCCACACTTCGTCTTGCATTTTACCAAGTGTTCATATTAAAGACTCCATACATCGAGATGTCATTGGGACCAATGGAGAAGAATTTCTTCTAGATGGAGACACTCCCATGAGCCAGTACATTATTAAGGATTAAAAAGCCATACTTGGTTTTCCAAGCGCTATATCGATTTATCAGGTTTTTCAATTATATACATCCCCTCCTGTGTAAATTTTTTTCTCTTCACACCCCCCGCCGTGCCCCAGCTCTCCTGGTCCAGACATATTCCCGCTCGTGTCCAGCCACTGTTCGCATATGTCCACCAATCAAGGAGGAGGACCAAGAGAATCCAGAGTCTCCCCCAAATCCCCTGCCATATCGTTACAGATCCCCGCCAAAACATCGTCGGGCCGTGGAAACGGCTCAGCAAGGTTCACCACAATACAGCCCAAGGGTATACTGAGGACAAAGGAGTAGCGACGGTGAGTCCTCTCCAGATTGAGGAGCGCCTCCAGTGTGCGCGTTACGGCAGCAACCAGTCTAGCTGCCGCTGACATCAATGGCCGGATACTGACGCCCACCTAGCCCACACCGCTCTCGCGGAACCCGGTCGCTGTAGGAACTCATTGTCTTCACGACCCCTCACAGGCCTCACCGCTCGCTGCTGGAATTCCTCGTCATCCGAACTTGCGATGCTAACGACGATTGCCTGCACCTGCGCCTCCTACAGCCTCGCCTCCACCTCCACCTGAACCCCCCGCGACACATGAGAGACCTGGGAAAAAGAGGGTAAAGCAGGAGGAGGTTGAAGGGGGCTTCCTTGGCGCGGCCGCTTGGAGCTGGCTGGGGACGATACCTCCACACGACGCTTCCCGTCTGACCTCCTCCTTCCTCCCTTGCTCCCTCGCGTCCTCAACGACAGTCTCTGCATCCCCTACCTCCGCCTTCGCCTCCAGCTTGCCTTTCTCCTCCTCCCTCCCGGCGCCATGCAACAACCCTTCTTCTTCCTCCTTATGCTCACTCATTGTCGCTGTCGGAGCTGCTCACGTTCACGGCCACCCTCCTTGCACCTTGCCCCCTACCCGGCCCTAGCGCCACTCGCGCAGACCCCGACCACCGATCCTCCAGGGCATCGTAAACTCACTGTGTCGATCAACCCTCTACCTCCACGATGCGTGGCGCGGTCCACAGCAGCCGGAACGAACACTTGACATGCCTCGACCAACAGAAATCGCAGGTCGCTATCTTCCGGAAACGTGGGGGTCGCGGGGAAAGGGTACAAGGCTGGCACCGTGCCCGGCAGAAGACACACTACAACGGTAGGCACAAGAACAGGCACGACGCGCGGTACCTACTTACTGGCGCTTTGGCCAGGCACCACTTGCGAGAAGGCCCTGGGACCACGAACAACCGCTTGAGGACCCGCTCCACTTCACGCACGGATGGAGGAACCGGCGACCTTACCGGGGACACGCGGGGGGTTGGCTGAGGAGTCACCCTCTGGTAGATCCTAGCAAACGACCCGTGGTGTTCCCACCACCTGATCTTTGCAAGGCTCACGTGCCATAGTACAGTCTTGCCTACCACTCTGACTCTAATGTTTCAATGGAAGACCGTAACGACTTGTGACCGCAGATAACGTTGGAGGAAAAGTCTCTCAACTGTACAAAAGTGTTTGATTGTTCGTATCAGAGGCGTTATTCATCGTGTAAAATCAGGGTTCAAGGTGAATGGATAGGTGAACCTCACAGACCCTCTTGATGACACTTTTGTCTTCAATGACACCGGATCGACAGGGCTGCTTGTGCTGGAAGCTTTGATATTATACAGGAAGAGATGACCAGACTCCAGAGAGGAAGCATTGGGACAGGATACCTCACTCCCTATGGAAAGCTCGTATATGCAATCAACGTTGCCCAACATTACTTAATGGAAAATACAATACTCGGCATCCCCGCGCTCTTCCAATCCGATGTGAAGAGGACTGGCTCTCCTGGAAGAAGAGTTCCATGAGAATGGAGTCAATTCTGAAACGGTACAGAAATAAATATCAGTTATGCACAGACTACTGATAACCACGGAGATGTTGGAACTCGATTATCTATATCTTAACACTAGCTTGGAGACACCCAAAAGTGTGACATGGGACTGATCTGGATAGCTTATTCAGCCTTGCGCTTCGAGTTTCTGTCATTCTGGATAATATATGGGAGGACAATGAAGGTATAAAAAGTGTATGTAAACCAGTCAGGAGATGCGATAATTGACAGATTTGTTGTTGAATTGCTTGCTGAGAACTTGTTCTACCGACGGGCTCGGTTCCTGACTGGTACATCCACGGTCCTATACACTTCTAGCACAAGAGAAAAATGACCTGTTTCATTCGATTGATGACTCCACTCCGCTCTCGCCGGGCTCCTTGTGGATGGCATCGAGAATACAGATGATAACCTATACATAGATTGAATTCAAATATCAGCGCCCCTTGTATTCAGAGCAAAAGGTACGAATGATCCTGGCAGTTAGCGTGCGAGCAACACAGCAAATGACTTGATCATCATCTTGAGTGATTAAAATCATCAGTGGCATATATATCATGTATGTGGTTTTTGAATCATTCTTCATGTCATCTTTAAATCAATCTCCATGTCGAAAGTTCTGATTCTGATCATCTTGAATTAACTGATTTCTCTAGTTCAGTTCACATATATAAAACTCATCTCGATCCAGACAGTGGAAATTAACTTCTTTCTCCCTACCACTGTGCCAGACAGTGACTGATTACATAGTCAACTACTTCCATCAATTATGAGTCCTGGAGATCGGGAAATTCTCCAAGTCATCGGACAGAGTCTACTGGTGGACTGGATTGTTAAACCAACACTCTTAACTTTTTTCTATGGTCTACGTCTTTCTCCATCCTGAAACCAAGTGTTGACTCCCCCAAAGGTTTATTTCTGCCAATTACAATCATCGTTGCTTGCCGGTATGATAGGTGCCAGAAAGAGTACTTGCGCTCGACCTGATTTCCACTGTTAATCAGGTGTCCAGCCCAAACTTGGTTTTCCAGATGTCAACTAACAGTAATTTGGCTGAGTATCATTGCACTTAGTGGAAATGTACTGGTCCAGATTGCAATCCCAATTATCGAATATCAATTTTTCCAAGGACACATTACATCTCTTTCCCAGCGTGTAGATCATGTTGGCACGAATCTTGAAAATTTGAATGTAGTCATATTATGGTTCAACTTTATCCCTGTGAGTATTTTACAACAGAATCGATACCACAATCTGGAGCTGAAGTTGTGTAGCCAGTCATTAATGATGCCTTCATCATATGGCGCGCATGGGTTGTCTTTCAAAAACGTTGGGCACTGTGCCTTTCTATAATACTCTGCATCTGTACACTTGGTGTGGTCACATTCATAATATATATCCTATGCATGCTAAAAGCATACAAAGTTTTCACATTTGTCTTTCTTTCCTTGTTCTTAAATCCTGATGTTCTCCTAGCTGCTCAATCTACTGATCAAACTTACAATCTCTTGAGCATGACAGCTATTATTTTGTCATTCTTGACCAATTCTGTTGCAACATATTTCATTGTTTGGGAATTATGGTATAAAATAATCTTGGTCATTTTTCTACCATTTGCCTGATGACTATGAACAGGAAACATGTAAAATTTCTAAAAAGAAACCTTGATAGCCAACAACGCCAGTCGTTCAAAGTGTGGTATATTCTATATCTGTTGGCAGATGCAGGAGCTCTTTATACTATCTTACAGGTGTGTTTGAAAAGCTAATTCATTTATACAAGATGTGATAGCTGGGATTACAGCTCTTAAATATTGTAATGCCTCTTGCAATCCATAGTAATCAAGGTGCTGCAAGCTTTGCTTTGGATGCAGTTGAAATTATTTATGTTTGCATCTCAGTATGCATTCTCTTTTTTCTATCATTTTTGATGCATTCAACCTCTGCAGGCTGTCTACCCAGCATTGACAATTGCCCTCATCTCTGGGCCATTTTCAATTGCAGGTATACATGACACTGTACAATCACTTCAAATATCTTTGCAAAGTGTTTGATCAAACATCATTCCACAAGACTGTAAATAAGAAGTACCTCACATGTCAAGAGACTTCCCATTTCTTTTCCTTGTTATTTCTCTATCTCTTGCCATTCTCTTCTGTTCATCTTACTCCTAGCCCTCATCTGCTCTGGCTGTTCTATCTATATTCAGACAAGTGTAGCCCCTCTTGCATTGCTACTGACCTCTTTGGGTAACTACTAGAGTTTTTATCATTGTTGGAGTTTTTGCACACAGGAATACACATGCATTGTAGCAGCATTCTGTAACATGTGAGAAATCTAGTTTGTTATGTTTGACATAGCTCTGCAGAAGCAATGATAGAAGGTTTTAGATGCCTTTTACTTCCATGATAGAATTAGCTCAATTAGTCAACTTTCTGTATGTATTTGTAAGGAGATAGTGTCTATCCAAATAATCATAAACAAATGATGTATATTATTTGACAATATAGATAAAACTGTTTTAGGAGAAACAGGTGCAAAATAGTGATAACATAGAACTAGGGCAGGCACATGGATGTTCTTCTATAGTTATTAAGACATGTCTTCAATCCCATAGCCTTTCCACTTCACCTTGAATTGGAGCTTTTATTGAAACAAGTGGCTACCCAAAATTTTGTTACACCTTATTCTTTTCCTCATTGTCCACCAAAACTAGGAGTGGTGGTGGCTGAGGATGATGACCAGAGATTGCATCATCTGGAGCAGGAGTGATTTTTATCACATTGACTGGGCAGAGTCAATGCAGCTCTACTAGTGGCTGCCTGCAGTCACACCTGCACCTGTCAGCACCTCCAAATGTCCTAGAAATGATTTGCAGCAATATAAAAAAAGAAAATAAAGGAAAAATAAAAAAAAGAAAAGAACAAAAACAAGGAATAAAATGTCTTCTAATAGAAGGGCTATAGCATTGAAGACATCTTCTAGGAATTGCACAAGAATGTACATGCACTGGCCCTTGAATAGAAATTTTGTTGCAAGCACCCTAATGCACCCTATGTCATCCAAGGCATTTACCCCATCTCTCCAACTAACTGGCCCTACATGACTTTCTTTTTCTCTGTGCATGTATTTAAAAGGAGGGCACCCTGACACATCCTGGGCCATCTGGGGCATCTACCCCATCTCTCTGACCAATCAAGCTGTTTGGGAGCTGTTCTATCCCATGCATCAAGTTGCCGCACTCTAGAGGGGGGGTGATTTCAGGGGACTTCCATTTTGGGACTGTCAGGTTCCGCTGACCACGGGGGCTCAGACCACTGGGCGAATCCTTACTTGGCGCGCACAAAGTCTACACGCACAATCGAAGGGCGGGCGCGGTGGTACGGACCGGGACTGAGGGGGCGAAGGTGATGAGAGAGGGGTTGGGGATGGTCCAGGAGACTGCGGGGGAAACTCCGGGGTCCGGGGACGAGCTCCGGGGCTTGGTGTAAGTCCCGGATGCGAGTATGTGGAGGGCTGGGGCTCAGGCGCAGGGCTTACTAAGTCCCGGGGCTAGAGAGAGGCGGGGAAGGAGTGAGAGAGTCAAGACTTGAGGAGAGAGTAGACGAGAGGCAAGACAAAGAAGAAAGAAGGAGAAGAAAGAGAGAAACTTAGAGAGGAAGAGGCGGAAGGAGAACTTAGAGGGGGAAGGAGAGACCGGAGATGAAAAGCAGATAGATTCGGACAAGATGAGACGAGAGATAAGATACGGAGAACGAGTCGAGTCAAGTACGAGATAGAAAGGAATAGAGATGTAATAACGAAAATAGACTGGGAATGATAGCAGGCGAACAGGAGACTGGGGAATAGCAATATCAACACTACTGTACCAGGTAATACACTACAACTTATATACAGGGCAGGCGTGCTCCGGGGCTTGGGTTCAGGCTCCATGGGGCAGGGGTCCTTGCTGGAGCCCGGGGTTCGTGCAAGGCGTGCCGGGGCTCTTGCTGAAGCCCGGGGACCATGCAAGGGCGCTGCGGGTGTCGGTGGCATAAAGGAGACTCACAAAGGAGAGGCCTTGCTTTGGGAGCACAGGAGGTATGGATGAAGTGGGAGGCAAGGAGTCGACCGAACAGGACGCATGGGGCGCGGGGTCCGGGCTGGGTGATGCGTTGATGCGCAAGTCGTGGTGGTTGCCCGATTGGGAAAGGGGACGTTGGGGTGTGCCGGTGATGGGTCGGGGATTGCCGGGTCGATGGCTGGGGGTTGCCAGGACAGGCGCTGATGGTGGCGTGGGCGCCCAGGGATTGCCGGGGTGGGCGCTGACGGTGGCGTGGGCATCCAGGGTTTGCTGGGGTTGGCGCCGAGGTGGCGTGTATGGGCGGTGATGGCCGTTGATGGCTGTCGATGTGCTGGTGACCCCTAGAGGGGACCAGTCCGGCCCCGGGGTTTTGTGGGGTGGTCCTGGTGAGTTTGGGGCACCGGGGCCGGGGCTGGGTACCGGCGGTGGTTGGCGGTTTACCGGCGGTGGTGGTGAATCGTGACAGGGACCTCCAAAACTGTTCCAAAGTGGTCCAGATATTTTTGGACTTCTATTTTGGGATGTTCCAGAGCAATTTCCATTTTGAAACCTCCAGAACTGTTGCAGAGCAGTCCAGAGATCTCTGGACTTCTTCTGAGGTTAGGGTTTAGGCATGGTCATGCTGTACAGTACGTTTCCATGCCTCCACACCTGCGCCTGATGCACCGTGCCTGGGCAGAGGAGTCCTTAGACTTGTTTTCTTTGGATTCCCCTCTGCCAGGTAATTAGCTACATTCTCTGTTGTATCATACTGTCCTAATACACTTTGGATTCCCCTCTGCCAGTTGCATGACTTAGCTGCAACCTCCAGAGGTCACTCTTACAGGCTTAGGTGATGGGTTGTGACACACTGCATGTAGTTTTAAACTTGTTCTTTTTGGATTTTCTGCAAGATAATTAGTTATTGTATTGTCAATATTGCACTACATCTAATATACATCTGATTTTCCTCTGTCAGTTGAGTAATTAGCTGCAACCTCTGTAGGGCATGCTTACAGTTGTTGTCAGGGGACTTCCATTTTGGGACCTCTGGAATTGTCCCGGGGCAGTCTGGAGATTTCTGGACTTCTATTTTGGGATGTTCTTGTAAGGGCGACCTCCGGAGGTTGCGGCTAAGTCACACAACTGGCAGAGGGGAATCCAAAGTGTATTAGAGTGGTAC
>JAGGAU010008570.1:0-15695 GCA_017657275.1 Termitomyces sp. T108 | reverse complement strand
AGGAGTCCCCTGACAATATCCAGCAATACACCTGACATTGTGTTGCCTGCCAGAGAGGCTGTCACCAGGTCTTGCCTGTCCTCGGGAAACCTGGAGGAGCTGGTTGTCACTCTCAAAGTTCTGCCTAGTGCCCCAGGTGAGCAGGTACACCTGACAGGTGCCCTATCCTGACTGAGGCTGGTCCCCAGTCTCTCTGGGCATGTCTTTTGCAAGTCGACCAAATTTGCATATTCCTGAAAACTTCCTCCTCCCTTCTGAAGGACGCAGCCTCCTCCACACAACTACCATTACCTCATTTGTACACTTTCCTAGATTAATCTAAATATCGTCTTCTACTTTTTCTGCTTGCTCCTTGTCGGCAAGGCCAAGCCAGGCCCACCAATCGACGCCCTGTTTGTGTGCCATCATGAGGGCCATCATGACAGGCAGGTACCAGAGACTATGCTGGAAGACGACACGGGCATCCTTCTCGCTGCCACTACGCCAGAACCTCCACGCTGCGACGATGCAAATGAGGTTGGGTGGGAGGGAAGAGAGTGCGAGCCACCAGGTGGTGAGGCCGGAGATGGGGAAGAGCACGCTGGTTATGGGGACGAGGAGGAGGGCGTGACGGAGAGAGACGAGTGCGTTTTTCGGGGGGGAGATGACGGAGAGCATCGGGTAGCCTGCGGCGGCGTATGAGCCGCGGACGATGTAGGATAGGGAGTTGAAGTGGGGGAATTGCCAGCTGTAGAGGAACATGAAGAGGGCAAAGGGGGCGAGGGGGTTGTCGATTGCGGCGAGGTCGACTGGTAGGTTTGGGAGGAAGAGATGGGCGTGGTGTGCGGCGTCGGGGAAGAGGACGCCGCCGCAGGCGGTCCAGCCCATGACGGGGGGGATGCCGCCTACGACTGCGCCGGCCCAGGTGCTGGCGATGCTGCGGCGCTTCATGGAGGTGTATACGCCGGCGTAGAGGGCGATGTTTGCAGCGCCGAGGAGGGCGGTGGTGGGGTTGACCATTGTGCAGAGGAGGGCGGGACCGGCGACTCCGGTGGCGACGGCGAAGGCGGTGGCGTGGAGGGGCGTGATGGCGCGGCGGACGAGAGGGCGGTTGCGCGTGCGGGGCATCTGGGCGTCGAGGGGCATTTCCTGGAGCTGGTTGAGCGTGTTTGCCGAGGCGCTGCAGAGGGCGGTGCCGAGAGCGGTGGAGAGGAGAATCGGGATGGACGCAGGCAGAGGAGAGAGCGCGACGCCGGACATTGCAGTGAGGACGACGAGCGTCGACAGCCGCGCCTTGGACAGCTGCGCGTAGATTTTCACAAGACGCGGGGCAGTCAGCGCTTCAGACGGTTTGTACGCGGCGAGGGGGTCGTTGGTGCCAGTGTTACTAGTCCCCAGGTTATTCCCTCTACCCAGGTTATTCCCTCTAGTCCCCATAATTCCCAGTCTATTCCCCCCAGTCCCCAGCCATTGCGCGTTGTGGAAAAAGAAAAACGTCGAGTACGCTCGTCGCACAAGCATCGCTCGGGCGGAGTTTGAAACCAACGTTGACTGGAACTACGATGCCGGGCACTCACCTGCTCCCGCCAAACCTGCTCAAGCTCTTTGCCCCACGCCCCCCGCTCCCCTACCTCCGCCCCGTCGACAAGGACATATACCATGTCAAGTCCAAAAACGTATCGGGCGTCGCCCACCTCCTCAAGGAACTCAAAGAGTCCTCCACCGCCTCCCTCATCGCTGCCGGCGCAGCCGACGCCATGGAGGAGGGCGAGGAGCCCGTCTACACCCACGCAGAAGAGGTAAAGCGCCAGATCCGCCGCGAAGAGCGCAAGGCCCGCAAAACAGACGAGTTCAGAATCGCAAAGGAAACCTGTCCGCCTTTTTTTTCATTCCTCGCGCATCCACTCACACCTCTCCAGACAAACCCGCAGACGACGCAGAAGCCGTCGGCGACCCATACAAAACCCTCTTCATCTCCCGTCTCGTGCGTACCCCGTCTCCCCCGCTCGTCCACGTTGACCTTCCCACAGTACAAAGGCGCAACCGAATCCGACCTCCGCCGCGAATTCGAGACCTACGGCACCATCGAACGCGTACGCATCGTCCGCGACAAGCAAGGCCGCAGCCGCGGCTACGCATTCATCGTCTACGAGCGCGAGCGAGACATGAAGGGTCGGTGTCACACGTCCTTTCTCTCAACCCACTAACACCCCCCCACAGCCGCATACAAGGAATCCGACGGGCTCCAAATAATGGGCAAACGCATCCTCGTCGACGTCGAACGAGGCCGCACCGTTCGCGGCTGGAAACCCCGTCGACTAGGCGGCGGTCTCGGCGGTCGGCCTAAACGCGTCGAGCCCGTTCACGCTCCTCCACCCATGCGCTCAGGCGGCGGTTTCCGTGGCGGCCGCAGCGGTTTCGGCGGCGGCGGTGGAGGCGGTGGAGGGGGCGGTTTCCGCGGGCGTGGCGGCGGTGGCGGATTCGGTGGACGCGGGGGTGGCGGCTACGGCGGCGACCGTGGCTACGGTGGAGGTGGTGGCGGCGACAGGGGCTACGGCGACCGTCCTCCTCCTGGTGGTGGCGGCCCCGGTGGAGGGTTCGGCGGTGACCGAGGCGGCGGATTCGGTGGCGACCGTGGCGGCGGCGGCGGAGGTTTCAGAGGTGGCTACGAGGGTGGCGGTGGCGGTGGCGGATTTGGCGGAGGTCGGGGCGGGCCTCCTGGAGGCGGCTTCCGTGGACGGGACGACTTTGGGCCCCCTGGTGGTGGTTTCCGGTACATTATCTCACCTCTCTATCTGTCTCCCCCTGCTTCGCTCACTAATCCCCTGCACAGAGGCGGACGCGGCGGCGGCATTGGGTACAACCCCGGCGGGTTCACCGGGCCGCACAATGGGTTTGGGCCGGGTGGTCCGCCGCAGGGCGGACCGGGTGGGTACGGGCCCCCAGGCGGGGGAGGAATTGGGTTCAAGCGCGAAGCCGGGCCCGGCGCCTACGACGACCGCGACGCCAAGCGTCCGCGGTACTAAATCCAGCTCCAGCAGGCTGACTAGCAGTCTCTCTCTCTCTCTTCATTCCAGGCCTTGGTGTAGGTATAACCCTCCGCACGCTGCTAACTCCCCCTCATGCAGCCGTCCGGCCGTGGTCGCACAAAATTTTTTTTAATTAAAAGAAAACCACAGACACAAAGGATTATGGTAATTCGTTCGGGTTTGGTATTGGTATTGGTTTAGTTTTCTTTTCTTTTCTTCTTCCTCCCTCCTTCCTCCACCCCTTCGCGAGCCCCCATTGTCGATCTTGCTATCCCGCTTTCCTACGTCTGTCTATCTATTATGCGTAAGTATTACTTGTCCCCCCCGTCTCACGTCCGGGGGGGCCCAAATTTCTTTGAATCCCATTTTTGTGCCGTTTGTCTTTGGGTGTGTAAGGCATTGGATCGGAGTGTGGTTCTGGGGAGGGGAGGGGAGGGGAGGGGAGGAAGTAATGTGAGATTAGACATTCGTGCTATGAAGACCTCGGGTGTGGTGAAGAGATGCGTGTCAATGTGAAATTCGGAAAGTCGTTGGTTCCTCGTCGCATTTTTTTGGCCTTCGAAGTGCCGGCTATGGACGTGGCCACGCATACGTACATCGAATCCTCGCCCTTGGATGCAAACCCTCTGACGTCTGTGGATGAACCGTATTCTTCGCTTTCGCTCGATGGCCCTCAAGCAAGTAGTCCTTCCCTCCTTCGCGACTCCATTCCCACTTTCCTACGTCTATCTAACATGCGGAAGTATTACTTGCGCCCGTCTCACGTCCGAGGGGGGGGGGCCAATTTCTTTGAATCCCATTCATTGTGCCGTTTCTTTTCTCTTGTGTAAGGCATGGGAGTGTGGATCTGGGGTGGGGAGGAAGTAATGTGAGGTTAAGCTCTTGATTCTACCAAAACCTTTTTGGTTGTGGAATGCGAAATACGAGAAATCGTTGGTTTCTCGTCGTATTTTTGTTTCGCCCTTTCGGTGCCGGCCATTCCTTGCACGGTCAGGGGCACGCATACGTACATCTGAACCTTCCCCCCTGACGCAAAACCTCTGACGTCTGTGGATGAACGGTATTCTTTGCTTTCGCTCGATGGCCCTCAAGCAAGCATTCCTTCCCCTCCTTCGTGACTCCATTCCCACTTTCCTACGTCTATCTAACATGCGGAAGTATTACTTGCCCCCGTCTTTGAATCCCACTTATTGTGCCGTTTCTTTTCTCTTGTGTAAGGCATGGGAGTGTGGATCTGGGGTGGGGAGGAAGTAATGTGAGGTTAAGCTCTTGATTCTACCAAAACCTTTTTGGTTGTGGAATGCGAAATACGGGAAATCGTTGGTTTCTCGTCGTATTTTTGTTTTGCCCTGTTGGTGCCGGCCATGGACCATGGATTTGGTTTGGGAAATTATCCCCGCTCGTCCAGTTCCCGACCAGGGGGGCACGCATGAACCCTCCCCCCTGGCGCAAACCCTCTGTGGATGAACGGTACTCTGTGCTTTCGCTAGATGGCACTTGAGCAGTGACGGTTTTGTTTCTGTCCTGGGCTATGTACAAAGGAAGCTGGCAACTTGGGTGATGCGGAATACTATCACACATGGCGCCCCTCAGGCCGTGCCTGAGCCTGAGCGCTGTGGGGATGCACATACGGACGGAGCTGTAAACAGCTGTGATATGTGTACATATGTATATCACTTGCTCTGGTCAGATTCAAGTATGTAGGTCCCCCTCGGGTCGGAACGATCCCTGAGGCAAGGGCCGCACAGGGTTCAGTCAGGGTTAGATGTCTTTCCTGATTCAGCCTGGATGTGACTTCTTGCAAAAATCACGACACGATAAATTCGGACAGGCGCCTCGTGACGCCATTCGCATGAGGCGTGAGTACGCACCGCCAAGTCGTTTATGAATTTTCAAACAGCCAAAAAGAGGCTTAGCCTCGTGTGTAGTTGCAATCCGTTGAACGTTTGAGGGACGGACGGATGTCGTGCGGGCAGATCATATTAGGCAGCATCAAAGGAGAACACTGGCCGCTCAGGAAACCTCTTCAAGCACTGCCAGGGCTATAGTGCGGCCCGTATGGGTACATGTTCTCCTGACCGCGAAGGCTACCTTTGTGTTCGTGTGGCTCCTTGCTGCTGGTTTCTGGGGTGCAGAGTCTAACCGACGAATTGCAAGCCACAACTCTGTTCCGCTCGGGTCGCATCTGATCACTCTTGTCAATCCACCTCGTCACACTTGCCTTTGAGCCTGATTGACAAGGTTTGTTTGAATAAACCTGCCCCACAACGTTGATGGAAAGACTACATACCTACAATCATGGTGACATACCTGGGAAGCGAGGCTGACAGACCACGCTTTCCGATCGCGTACTTTATCCATACATATGTACGACGGTTAAACGAATCCTCCGCCCGCGAATTTTGTAGACCCATGTGCGCCTGTTGGGGCATCCTCAACGTTGAGATATGAGTGAGCTGACCTACAAGAACAAGCACACCCGCAACTATAAAAGCCAATGCACACGCATGCATATGACGCACCGCGACCATGACTGGAGTTTTTTGCTCCCGAATGGCCTGTGGCGAGCAAGGATCTGTTTCCTTGCCACCCGTCTTTGTGCCTGGATCGGATCTCCGGTCCCCCCCTGCACCATCGACCTCTCCTGTCCTCTTTTTTTTTTCTTTCAAATACCCGGTCGCCGTTTAGCATCTCGGTCCGGACACACCTTCCCCGTCGCTCTCTTTTTCTTTTTCCTTTACGCCGCATTTTTTGTCCGTTCGTCGGCGGCGCTTACAAAAAACGAGAGAAGTAGCATCGACGTCTAGTCCCACCTCTCTTACTTCTTTCGAATCGTTCTCTGATACTCGTCCACCACTGAAAACATGTCCCCGCGCACAACCTATTCATCAGTGCCAAAGGAGGGACTCCGGACAGAATCACCCCAGTTGATGCAGTCGCAAGACGAGGACGTGCATTCTCTGCCATTATCTTCCAATCTTGCGACAAAAACCCGTCCAAGGTCCCCTTTGCAAAATATCATGCAAAACTCGTCGTCTTTTGGGTCTGACGCTCTCCACATCGATAAAAGTACACCACCAGCGTCTGAGCGGGAGAGATCAGAGTCAGTGGCCAGTAATCAATCCGAGGAGAAGGTCGAGAAACGCAAAAGATCGCGAGTAACGCCTGAACAGCTCCAGCGCCTCGAACGATTCTTTCTCCTTGACCGAAATCCCACTGCCTCGCGCCGGCGTGAAATCAGTGAGATGCTCGGCATGCAAGAACGTCAGACGCAGATTTGGTTCCAGAATCGGTAAGGAAGGATTGGATATACCTGTGCACGCCTATACTAACTGTCTCTCAAGACGAGCAAAGGCTAGGCTACCAGACGGAAAACAACAACGACATAGACGTATAACCGCCGAAATACCACCTCCCGATTCACCCCCTCAACTCTCTGCTAGCAATCAAGTTGACCTTCACAATCTGATTCACGAAGATGACGGTGAGCTATTTTCAATTTTGAATTTCACCCTTTGGACATACTGAGCGAATTTACCCCTATATGACAGCCGTGACAATCATTCCTTGCACCGATTTGTATATTGGCTCGTGGAGGCGCATTTCCACGATCGCGGCGAAGCACGACCTCGTGGCGTACGTGTCTGATGTCAAACAGTGCCTTACTTGGTACATACACTCGGAAGGCTTCGGTTTCAAGATGGAAATACCGTTCGATACTATCGTTGAGACTAAACTTACCAGCGTTGCTCCTGGATCCGGACTAGCCTCCTTTCTATTATCAGAACCTCCCTTGTTTTACCTGGAAAATATCGAGCCTTCACCGACAGATGGCAATCCTCGACGCTATTGGAAACGAGGTCTAGATTGGACAGAAGGACAGCAAGCATCGCATGTTCTGCGTCATGATTTAATTGGCTCGGCACCACAGCTCTCACACCTCCTCCGCAATCTGCGCAATGTACGGCATCAAGTCCCGCAAGATATCTCCTTGCTCCAACCATCGTATCGCCCTGACCAATCGAACCAACACATAGCCCCTGTGACAGCTTTGGAGCTCCCGCCACCTCCCCTGGCTAATTTAATGGGGCCCGGGATGCGATATCAAGGACATAACGTTATGGAAGCTTCTGTGTCGCATCACGATAACCATTTTGGGAAGCGGTCAACATACGGAGCAAGCCCAGGGGTGAGCCCGTCCCCTGACACGCCCTATTCGAACGAGGGCGACCGGCCTCCGTCGTACAGCGCGCCGAGCACCATGTCATTCTCCTTCGCAGAACAACAACAAAACTCACAGCAAGCCCGCCGACCCTCGGGGACTTTTGGCGCGGATGGCGGTCCTGCTTATAGCGGCTTCGAGCGACCCATCCATCGTAGCCATTCCGCTGACAATTTTTCAGACATACAAATCTCACATAATGTCGGACCCCGTCCATACTCTGCGCAAGCAATCCCTCGGTCTCTCTACAACGACACTCCTTATAACAATACACTACAGCCAGGAATGCAGCCTCACCAAACACAAGCGGAGGACTCACAGATCCACAGGGTCAGTACGCCCTTGTCGACAACTTCCGTATACACACCACACGAGCAACTTATACCTCCTCACCTTGACCTTCGGCACCAACAACATATTATCACACAAACTAGTCCATCTCCCCCGCTTTTAACAACACCCTATCATCCCCCACCTCATCTATTCAATCGATCTATTCACAGCGACCACATGAGCAGCGGTACATCCCCTCTCAACACCAGCTATTCTCACATTGATTACCAAGCTTAATGAGCTCGTAAGCAATGTCTAATCCCTACAGTAATTTTAATGTTTCCGGGTGCCTTTATTTAGCATCCGAGCTTGACTTTTCACCATGAATATTTTTATACCTTCACTGTGCTATACTGTTATACCTTCTCCGGGATACACTTACCTACTGCATATCATCACCCATTGCACATTCAGCCTGACACAGTCCCAGGAATCGTTACATAATTAATTGTATCGTAGCTCGTAGTTTGTACGACATAATAAATCATAATGACAAGTTTTCTGGTCCAACAGCACAAACTCTTGCCAGGAATCCATGACGGTAGCACGTAGTAATAGTTCAAACGTTCAACGCTCAGCACCCAGGCCAGGCTCCGACATTAGGAGCGAGTCAGTGTTTTTCTGCAGCATCTATTACATCTGTTACTGCTGGAGTTCGGTGGCAGCCACCCTCTCGCGAGCTATTCTCGATGTGTACGTCCGGCTAACAATGTTGACTGACCAGCAACACATGTCAACGACTCAGTTGCAACGTCCTTAAAATCAGACTCACAAGCTTCCAAGTAACGATCCAGACACCGAGAAAGGCACGTCTAATCACAAGTTGGAAGAAGTATCGACAAACAATCAATAAAGCACCATACCTGCTCTGAGCTGGAAAGAGAATCGTCTGGCTTCGTGATGCACTTGGCGTAGCATTGCTCGTTCGTTTTCTGTCGGTTGCGTCGAAAATCCTTAGTTAAGAGCGACGCGATAGAAGATTGGGACTTGAGACGTTACGCACATTGATAAGTTCTTGTGCGTTGGCGAGGGCAAGCTCTGTGCGAACTTGCTTCATTATAGCCTCCTTCTTCGCAGTCACGTCTGTAGTCAAAGGAATGAGGCCCTCAGTATCATGCCGTAGAACAATTAACGTACCAGAGCTTGACGAGCTGGAAGAGACTGACGAGAGAAAGGAAGACATTTTAGGTGCAGGGAAATAGAGGAAGACTTTTCAATCGGTGTACAAAAACGCAGTGGACTCGTCGAGCAAGCACAGACGCCGAAATTCTGTTTTCAAATTCCGATCACTTTCCTCATTTGGGTTATCCCATTTCTTGCCTCTTTGCGATCTCCTTATCTGAATGGGCGCCCGTGAATCTACAGCGCGCAATGGTGAAGATGCGCAGGACAGCGTTCCGGACTACTATGAACTGCTCGAGGTTGACGAAAATGCGACTGCCGATGAAATCAAAGTGGGTCATCTACGCTTTGTGCGATTGCTTCAGTAGTCAATTCTCCCTTAAAGCGTTCATTTCGGCGACTGGCCCTGATCCATCATCCAGACAAGAATAAGGATGATGTTGAAGGCGCCACCAAGCGCTTTGCAGCGTTGCAGCAGGCCTACGAGGTGGGCTCTCCAGTTCTACATGCAGTTATCATAATCTTAATGAGATGTCATCTCTAGGTCCTCAGCGACGAACAAGTAGGAATCACCTGGTCCAGTCAGGAACTTTGAGCTCTTATCAATATTGCAAGTAGGAACGCGCTTGGTACGATTCTCACAAGGCCTCACTAGTGCCCGAGCCAGATGCAGAGACGGTTTATGAGGACATCCGGAAGGGAGCACCTCCACCGCGCGCCAGAGATCGAGGCCTTACTTCTCGCCATCTTTCGAGATTTCTAGACGCAAGCTTGTGGACAGGCTTTGATGATGGTCCAGACGTATGTTTTCTGTCTTAAAATCCGCTTCATTCCTAACAGTACTTGCACGTTTAGAGCTTCTTCACACTCTATCGCAACCTCTTCAAACGATTAGGAGCAGAAGAGGCTATGTTCTCTTCAGACCTTGACTACCCTTCGTTTGGCTATTCCACATGGACATGGACCGGTGCAGGCAAGGACGATGACCAGGAAGCTGTCAAATTATTCTATGCGGCATGGATCAACTTTGCAACAGCCAAAGATTTCACTTGGTCTGAACAATGGAATCTCAATGAAGCCCCAGATAGACGCGTGAAAAGGTTTGAATTTTAATTACAAACTTTTACAACATCTTCACATTCCATCCCAGATTAATGGAGAAGGATAACAAGAAAGCCCGTGATGATGCGCGTAAAGAGTACAATGATACCATTAGAGTGAGTTGGCTACGGTAGACTGACCATCAGCAAATGCTTATTAATATCTCTCCAGTCTCTTGCAAGATTCCTTCGAAAGCGAGATCCTCGATACAAATCCCATATCGCTCGTCAGTCCGAAAGCCATCAAACATCTACTCATGGTACACCGACAGACGGGGAAGCAAAAAAGCGCCAACACATCACAGCAGAATATGTTGAGCAAGATTGGCAAAAACTAGATACAACGAAACTGCACGCTGACCTGGATTGGGTGGTTGCCGAAGGCGAGGACCCAGAGGAGTGGGAATGTGTGGCATGTCGAAAGACATTCAGGAGTGAGGCCGCATGGGACAGTCATGAACGGAGCAAGAAGCACCTTCGAGAAGTTGAGCTCCTGCGTCAACAGATGTTGGATGAAAATGAGCATTTAGATCTTGGCGAAGCCCCAGGTGGACATGGCGATGTCCTCGGTAAGACAGAAGACGACAATCTGTCGAATGGCCTTCCCACAAGCTCACCTAGCCCTACCCCACTACATATTGATCCGACAAACCAGGATACTTCTGAATCTCTTGAGCCTGACACTGCCGCTGAGTTAGGAAGCGAAGAGGAGGAGGAGCAAGTTCCTCGCAAACAAAAGAAAAAGAAGAAAAAAGAACCAAAAACCCCAATCAACTCCGCTGAGCCACTTACGAAGACAGAACGACGGGCGATGAAGCTTGCGCGTTCCGAGGCACACACGCCAGAAGAACTGTCAAGAGATATCGAGGATGATCCTCCATTAGGCGATGACACGGAAGGTCAAGCTCAGGATGTGACTGGCTCTAGACTATCGACGGAGCCCTCCAAACGTGACAAGAGACGTGCGCGACAAGCAAAGAAAGCCGAAGCTGGTGAGGGTCCTCACAGTCAAATCCAGGTGGGTTGAATTTATCTGTCGTGCTCCCTCTTTATTCTTGACTTTTGCTTCATCGCCAGTGTAATGTTTGTCGGCAACACTTTTCGAGTAGAACAAAGTTGTTTGCTCACGTCAAGGAATCAGGGCATGCGCTGGCCACTCCCGATACGATCCTGGATGATGAAACCAACTCGCGTGGTAAGAAAAGCAGAAAGGTTAAAAGATAAGCAAGCAGTGCTTGGACATACGAACTTGAGCACTAGATGTACAACTGTTGTACGAAATGCTCGAAGAAAATCAATCTTGTTATCAGTTGAATCTTTGAATGAACCAGAACTGAATACGCATATCTAACTCCCTAGTTCATGCATGCATACATCGATCTTTCTGAATACATCATGAGTAAAGAACGGCTGGTAGATACATCATACTTGAAGTATTTGTCAAGTGTAATCAATTACACAAGGCTACGTAACATCAGTGCCGCAGGTCATCGTCTGTTTACGTTGAAAATAGTCGCAATAGCGTCTACCCCATCAATTGGGAAACATCTTCGGGTGGGTACTTCGTTTGAGAGAAGGTGAGGAGCCTATTGGATAAAAGGATTAGCTTGACGAGGATGTAGGAAAACAGGAAATTACCGTTTCAAACTCTGGATATATTTCCTACTGACCTCGTCATTCAAAACATGTGCGACCTGATCTGCGGAAATCTTCTCACGAGCCGAACGTTCATGGATTCTAAACAAGTGAACAAGTTAGCCGCGAACGAGGGAGCCGGCAAACAGCGTACCCAACCATGGTCACTCCGATGGGCCAGGGAGCATTCCCAATGGAAAGGCGGAGATAGGAGTCATTGGCACGTTGATATTGCCGTTTTTGCATGTAGTGGACGATTTCTGCTATACGAGCCAGCATATCATCCGGAAGGCTCTATGTATGAGTTAGAAAGAAAGCAAATGGAAAAAGCAGGACGACAGACTCGTGACCGAAGAGTCTTGAAGAGAGGCTTTAGATACTCCGCAGATTGTACTTGTGTAGCAGCGGCAAGTTTGCCTTGTGTCGTACGCTTTATGTGTTCTACTCCCAACGGTCAGAGGTAGATAGGATGGACATAGCGATAGAATGACCTGCCTGGTCGCTCGTCCATAGCCTCTCCCCATTCTTTCAGCGTCCGCTTTAACGCGTAGTAAATGAGGGGATACAGCTTGTCAGGATCGGTCTTGATCAGTCCCAGATCTATTATGCCGGTTACAGGTTGTTCGGAGTCGTCCTTTTTCTTCCCTTTGTTATTCCTCTTCTGCAGCTCCTTCTCAACATTCTCAACATCCTCCAAAGCCTTCTTGAAGTCGTTCTGACCACCCTGTCGCTCATGTCCTTTCTCCTCAATAAGTTCAAGTGCCCTCAGCCTGAGCCGACGGTCCTTGTCAGACTCTCCAAACAGCCGTATTGGTTGGCCTTTGGCACGTAGACGTCGAATTGTCTCTTCATTTGACATGTTGAACAAAGACGACTCAGGTACTGGTGTTCCACTGCCTGACTTGTCGCTTTCGATTACAGCTGGATGAGGAGAGTTGGTTGCAGAACGTGAAGGAATCTGTTCTCCATTCGCGGATAAGGCTACAGTATGAGAAAGAGAAGCAATAAGCTCACTAATTTCTCCTTGCGCACGAGAGCCTTGGCCTCACTCTCGCGCTGTGTAGCCGCATCGCGTTCCCTTTGCTCACGAGCCTTGGCTTCTTCTTTCATGCGTTCAATATCACCCTTACGCATGTATTTGTTGGGCCTGACGGATTCATCCTGCAGAGCTTTGCGCTTTGAGTTGATTTCTGCTCTGAGTGCATCCATGAGGAGAGAATTGATGACATAAGCACCTATTCCAATTCTTCCGCCACATCCCGAAAACCAAATTGTAACAACTATGTCTGAATCCGCCCCCGCCGAGCAAAGGTTACTCTAGTCGTTAATTTCTGTCTTGTTTGACTGACACAGAGCTTCAGCCGCTTCGTGCTCCAAACCGTTGGTTTCGACGGTAAGCCCGATTTTGACTTGTTCCATACTCCGAGTGTTCATGTCTCCGGCACTCAGCTCGGTTCCCCAACACCAACCAGACCAGAAATTGGTGTGTTAACCGTCCTATAGCCAGTTACTATCAGACGCTCAATTTTCTCTAGCTTCCAGAACTACACAGACTACTTTAAGTGTATCACTGCTAAGGGAGAGGATTTCGCGCCATGCAAGCAATTCCAAAGGGCATACAACTCGCTTTGCCCGAGTACGTAAACTTTCCTCTAACATGTCTTCTTCGCTAACGACCGTCTTTTCATAGACGAGTGGGTGAGTCATTTCCATACTTACCGTCCTTCTTTGCCACTGAATTCGTTAAAGATCGCTAAATTCGATGAGCAACGCGAGAATGGAACATTCCCTGCCTCTTTGGAGCCTTGATTTATGCCCAGACATGTACGAAGGAGTTCGCTATGTACCCTCTAGAGTCAAGACGAACGTCTTTAATGATCACGTGCTTGGGATAGAAAGTTTGCGATTTGCACTCAACTTACCTCAGATTGACCGAGTAGTGTGCACGAAACCGTGCGAGGGTCATCAGTAGTGAGCCTGAGTTGATCAGCTCGCGTACTATTGATTGCCAGTATTGTGCTGACACTATCGGTGTCATCTTCCAGCCCTGACGAAACGACATTACTGTAGAAAAATAAGGTATCGACGAATGTGCAGCATTGAAGATTGTGAAAGCGCTCCGGTCCCTGATCAGTGGAAAAGCCAGACCTTCGGCCGAAACTCATTAGGATTACCCAAAGACACTGCGATCACATCTTTTCACTGTTATATGATACATTCTTGGATACTATAACTGCTACTGTCAGTGCGTGCAGTAACAAAGGAGCGGTCTAGAGTATATATGGCTATCGAGAACACATTGTTAACAATATGGCCATGGTCTGAAGGGTAATTCAGTACTTACATGGCAAGAGAAAAGATCGCTTCTTACAGTGATTCATCACAACCTGCGGCTGACCTCGATACGCTGATTGTGTGATTGAAGGTGAGTGGAGAGTCAGGAGAGTAAGATGTCTGACTCGTCGAGTGAATGCTGACTGATCCTTGGATTGTGCATCTCGAGCCTGAGGACCGCAAATTAAGCATTAACCTAGTCATCATTGTGCTTGATACTCTGCAGTCCATTTTGTGGATTAGAGAACTATCGTACAAAGCACTCAATTACAGAACAAAATGAAAGACGCACACATTGGAAAAAGTCGTAAGGAATCCACGTTGGTAATCCTGGACAATGGATGATATTCTGAACGACACGAGAATAATAGGAGAGGAACTGACGGGAGATATCTTCAAAGTGTTCAGTGAGGGATTCAGCTTGAACAGGCTCGGACTTACGTATAATGTGATGACATTCGTGAACACTACAACCGACATGACACTAGAAAATATATCAAGGATTCCTGCCTCGATAAGGAGTAATCTATTCACCCGAAATAGGTGGTTCCTGCCAGTGCTGTTAGGTTGAAAGAGGATGGAACCCCTCCTGCGACTTACCATCACGTAGCATCACTGTAAATAGCGACCTGGTCCGTTTAGTCCCTCGTCCCCATGATTTGTACACCGTCATTCCGACAATCAGAGAATCAAAGATTAACAATCCGATCCATGTATTCGCAAAGCCTGTCACCAGTGTCAGCAACAAAGCTCCTTGAGTGCCTTCGTTGAAAAAACAAACGAGTCGCGCTAGCGATCAGTCAATAGCTTGCCACACCGAACAGAGATATTTTCCTTACTCTGATCTGTCCAATGGGTTAGTACAGGCTATCTTGAGGTCAGCATTGGGCACTTCAGAACCATGGTTGGCCCCAGTCGTTGTCACCTGAAATCAATGAGTTGACGGAAAATTACATCGGGAACCTTGTACATTGACAACACCGAATACGATAGCAGCCAGCTCACATGCACAAAGGAAGAGAAGAACTTTTTTACTCCGACCATAAAGAGCATGGATACGCATGATGAGAAGAACTGGCCATGAACACTGTAAGTCAAGCAATCACGGGAGCGGAGGCAACACACTTCCGACGATAACTTGGATAACCACTGTAAGAAGTTGGTGGTACAGGGACAGCGAAGCACATCTGATCAGACAGGTGTTGAACTTGGTAGCAATTTAGATCGAGCGACAAACCTACATCTAGAACGCGTACATTTGAGTAAGTTGATCAAAGAGAATTGACTAAATATACCTTTTTATTATCCGGAATTTCTGAATTTAAGAAGTTTTGGACTAGAATGGGAATGTAGCCGAAGAGCGCCACGTAACGATTGAGATAAAAGAATGTGGAGCCCCACGAGAATGACTGAGAGGACCAAAAGCGCTCAACTTCGGTAGATAGCGTCAGGACATAGTCATAGTAGAGTATCGCTTGAAAGAACATTTGTTAAAGGCGCTACACAAGGTCACGGGAAAGGAAACTCATACTGAAAGACACTAGATTGATACAATTGTTATTGATCCTGTCAAACGAAGACAGAGAGTCAGAGATAGGCAACAAACAATATTGTGGGAAATCATACACTTGAGATCGCAGGGAAGAAATACCATTCGTATCTGCCATTGAGTGACCTTGCTCTTTTCGCTAGCGAAGGTTCAGAGTAGGAATATCGTATGGAGCATCATAATCGTGGTCAGTGATCATCATAATCAAGAGATGAAATGGTTTTCGCAGTCAGGCCGGGCAATGATGGGGTAGCTCTGAAGGGACCACAACTACAAGCAATAAATACAAGAAATGACCCTCCGCTCATTCTCAACGGTGAAACTTGTATGGTGCTATGACTTCCATGGAATGAGTGAACTTTCCTGTCTCCCGATAGAAGATGAGAAGTTCT
>JAGGAU010008569.1:0-15755 GCA_017657275.1 Termitomyces sp. T108 | reverse complement strand
CGCCGAGGTGGCGTATACTGGCGGTGATGGCCGTTGATGGCCGTCGATGTGCTGCTGGCTCCTGGGGAGGACCGGTCTGGGCCCGGGGTTTATGGAGTTGTCCCGGGGAGGTTGGGGGTACCGGGGCCGGGGCTGGGTACCGGCGGTGGCGGGCGGTGTACCAGCGGTGGTGGCGGATCGTGACACTATCATCCTCATCAATGCTAATATATTGACAGACACCTGCACCGGAAGCCAATGGCTCCCTTTCCATTTTTAATATCTACAACAATTGTACTGACAACAGGAGTATTGAGGCCTTATTGTCCTTTCTGGCCACCTCCCTAGCCCTAGCCTGCCCTAGAGCAGATGACCACATGCTGTGCCTTAGTGACCAGGCATCAACTGCTCTGGGACAATCAACTGCTCTGGGACATGGTAGACAACCATTATCTCAATTCATCAGAGGAAGAGATGTGGCTTCTCATTCATCTTCTGGGCTAGTACTACATAGAGCTAGCACTCTTTCCAGGCACACCAACCCTCCAGACTGCTGGGAACCACTGGACTAGGCTAGATAATATCTGGTGCAGGAGCAATAGGTCTGATTCCATTATTACTTGCAATATCAAACCTTCACTGTGGTCAGCTCATGCTGATCATCTTCTGATTATCACAGTAGTTGAACTACCAATACTCAGAAGGGCCCCATCACCCTCCAAGGACTTTCAAGCAGTGGACTGGGATAAATTCAATGCATCTCTCAAGGAAATGTTGGCTCTGTTAGAAAGCCATGCCTGCACACCAAACACTGGTGGAATGACAAGCTAATGGCTCTTAAGAAGGCCATAGTAATCAAAATTTGCTATATTCACATATTCTTTTGTTGGTAGTCCCAACATTTTGACCTTGACCTCCACACCGAATTGTATAATAGCATGTCTCCCCACAGTCCCCAGCTGGAGCATGAGTGGCTCCACAAGCTCATGAATGCATATAGTGTTCACATGTACAAACTGGGGCATAATGCCTGTCATGGTACTCCCTGAGTCCCACAAAGTCCATGCTGGATGTCTGTTGACCTCTACCTAGGTCACTAGGCACTCCTTTTCCTGAGGAGTATACTGAGGTCTTTGCAGCTTGTCAGCTGCCTTCTGCAGTGTCATGTGTTGCATGCAGACACATTGATCTCCTTGATGCTTGGTTAGAGCAAACAGATGCTTGTTATCATTGTCATGAGCACTTGTGCTCTCAGCGCCTTACAATCCTTAGAATAGTGGCTGGTATAGCTACAGTTGTAGCACAGTGATACCCTGCCAGCTGGCTTGTTTCCTGCATTACTGCTGCCAAAGGTGGCCTTGGGGGGGGACCACTCTTGATGGCACATCCTGTGTCACCTTTGGTACAGGCTGGCCCAATGTGGGCTCATACCAGGCATCCTTAGCTGCTGGTATATTACCAGTTGGTCCCAGTCCAGGCTTATGCTCTACAGGCAGCATATGTTGTACTACAAACCATGGATTTTGTAGTGTGTTGCAGTCTATGCAGACTGCTTGTAGCATATAGCATATGCCAGGAACTCAGTCACAGTGTTGACCTCTGGAGACAAGTTATCATTGCATATAAGCACACAATGCATCTCTGCAGGTATTCTGTCCAGGAATGTTTTCTGGATGGTAGACTTGTCCAGATATATGGCCATGTTTTGAGCATAACCCACAAACTCATCATAGAAGGTTTGGACACCAGTTTGGGCATCATATACTGCTATTCTGAAGGCTTCACAAGCCTCCTGCATAGTTGCTGCATTCACAAAGTAGTTATACAATGCAATAAGGACCTCCTTGAAAGTCCAGTCATGTTTGTCCTGATTTGTATACAGGACATGTCTGTGGAACCAGTACCATGCCTCTCCATCAATAAATTCATGGAGCACAGATATGCGCTCCTGGTCCATGTCATCTCCACTATAGCAGCACGCTGCTAAATGGTAGCAGATGTCCATAGCCCAGTCTTCCAACTGGGAGAACTTATGTCCTCCAGCATATGCTTTGATATGCTTTCTTCAGCTTTATGGAGTTGTACCCCATCTGGAAACTTGAACCTGACTCCCAGAGAGTTATTGACTAAGCAATTAAGGTGGTCATGCATATGATCCATGTGGATCTTGACTGCCTTGTTTATTCCTGGCATGCTCACACACAGATCATGAGGAGAGGGCAATGACCATGCCCTTATAGCTGGGTATTGGGGCTCTGTAGTCCTGCATTTGGAATGAGGACCTTGTGAAGCCCAAGGTGCTGGTTGTTCTAGTAAACAACCAGGTGTTCTATGATTGTCTTGACAATCTCTTCCATCCTGGTTGTTATTATAACGACCCTGTCCATGGTCACTGTGGTGGTCATTGTTACCACTTTTATCCCCCAGATCTCTGTCCAGTTCACCAGTCCTCATAACAAATTGTTGCCTCATATCATCTATGGGCATAACGCCTTCATCTCTCTTGAAAGCTATACCTTGGTCATCTATTAATGACTCTCCTTGATCCCACAAGTCTTGGTTGCAGATGCATTGATGATCAATGTGTTCATTCCAGTTGTCCATTGGATGGACTCATCTCATGACACATTGTGGCATCACTGGCTCCTCCAAAACATGTTCCTCATGTTCCTCTTCCTTAATTGTGATGCATTGGCAAGGCATCCTGTCCTCAGGCAGATCTTCCACCTCCTCATTTTCAGCAGAGTGGGAAGTTTCTGTCTCCACTTCTGATAATACCCAGTGGAGCATTCCACTAGTGTTAGCTTGCTGTCACATGGCATTTTGATGCTTCTCATAATCCTGCTGGGATTCATTTGCCTGTCTTGGCACATTCAGCATATCTATTGCTTCCACAAAGTCTGGTGCTTGTTGATGCAGTACTGCATCATAGTCTACCAATTCAGCCAGAGTGGCTGTTGAAATTGCTGCCCCTAGGACTAGCTTATGCTTTATATACTCAGTGAGCTCAAGCTCACAAATACATGTAAAAAGTTCAATGTATTCCATTGATCAACCCTAGGTACATGCTGGCCTCTATCAGCCAGTAATTGTAAATGCTTTACAATGTAAAGCTGTAGACACTTCTGCATCAATTCTTTTCTGACTGTTGGAAAATAGTCCAGTACCAGCTGAAGCTAAACTGGCAAGGTCAAAAGCAACCTTCAACCCTCCTCTTCATCTGAGGAGTCCAGCTCAGACACTATGTCCAGAACTTTCCCAGGGCTCTTGTGCCTCATCAGTGACTCTGGCTACTCCTTCTCAGCCTCTCCACAGTTGGAGGTACTGGAGGCACCTCTTCTTCCACTCTTTTTATCTGCCTGGTCACTGTGGCCAAGGTCACTCCCTGTGGGGTTGTTGTCTGCTCTAACAACACATCTTGTCCTCACCTAGCCCCTTGTCAGGCTGTGTTGCCCTGAATGAAGTACTATGCACTAGCATGCTTCCCTGCATGGTGTCTGCATATGCATTAGATCCACCTCTTTCCCTTGCTGAGAGCATAGTGTTCTCAGGCAGATTTGGGTAGATCAACAATGCCAAATTTGTTGCTAGGAGCAACAACCCAGAAGCAAATGATTTATCCTCTGATCTATAACCAGAGTTCAAGATCAATTTTATCCAAGATACAGATAGCCTGCCAGGCATTCCAAAGCTCTTGCTTATGTTGAGCATCACTTTGTCATCCTGTTTTGGTGGGGGCTGGTATTTCAATGCTGTAGGCATCTCAGGAAGTTTAGAGCCAGCTGTTGGCTGTCAGGTTCTGCTGACCATGGGGGCTCAGACTACTGGATGAATCCTTACTTGGTAAACACAAAGTCTACATGCACAATCAGTGTCATGGGGCACAGCATACAAACCAGGAATTTGGAGAAGGCAATGAGTATGGAGGTGACAAGGCTAGTCTAGAGGGCTAGAGAAGAAGCTTTGGGGGTCAGAGGCAAGCTCCAGGGCTGAGAATAAGTCCCAGGGAGCAAGTGCTGGTGGTCTCCAGACTCTAACAAGAATCCCTGCACTGCGACTTGCCCTGGAGCCGGGGCCTGCACCCTGGAGCCTCCCTGCCCCTCATATATAAGCCATAGCATAGCGTCTGGTACAGTAGTGTTGATATTGCCTAACTTTTCCGGTCTCTAGTCCAGTTCTCTTACTATTTCCTTTGATCTCACCTATCTCATCTTCTTTCCCAATTTGTCTCATACTCAACTTGCTATCTCCTCTACTTCCTATTTGCTTGTCTTGTTCTCAATCCAATCTATCTTGCTTCCCTCTCTCAGTCTCTCTCTCTAAGTTTCCATCTCTGTCTCTGTCTCTGTCTCTCTTTTTCTTCTCCTCTTTCTCTCTTTGTCTCTATTCTCTTATAAGTCCCTGACTCTCTTGACCACTCCCTGCCCTTTTCCCCTTTGACCCCAGCCCCAGGACTTAATGAGTCCCATGTCTGAACCCTGGCCCACCAGCACCTGCCTCCCCAAGACTGATTCTCAGCCCTGGAGCTTGTTCTTGAGCCCCGGAGTTCCCTCAACAGCCCTCTGGACTAGTTCCAGCCCCTGTGTACTCACCCATCCCCCCTCAATCCTGGTTCATACGCTGCACCTGCAATTCCGACTGTGTGTGTAGACTTCACGTGCACCAAGTAAGGATTTGCCCAGTGGTCTGAGCCCCCATGGTCAGCAGAACTTGACAGAAATCAGGAGACTTAGAGGATAAGAGAAGACAGAGAGAGAGAGAAAGAGAAACAAAGAGAAGAGAAGCTTCAAGATTCAGACCAGAGAATAGAGACAAGATAGATTGAGATATAGCAAGATGAGTAGAGACTAGAATAGGAGTGAAACAAGTTGAGTGAGAGAAAGACAATAGTAGAAAAGAGGCAGAGGCAGATTGATATGGAGAACAGGCGAGAAAATGCAGAAATATGGGCAATATCAACACTACTGTACTAGGTGCTACGCTACAACTTATATACAAGAAGTAGGTCAGCCCTGGGGCTCAGGTCCAGGCTCCGTGGTGAGTTGCTGTGCAGAGATTCTTGCTGGAGCCCAGGGTTTGAGCAAGAAGCTGTGCAAGGGTACTGGGGCTCTTGCTGAAGCCTGGGAATTGTGCAAGAGTGCTGCAGGTGTCGGTGTTGGTTGAGTGGCATAAAAAAAGCTCACAAAGGAGTGGTCTTGCTTTGGAAGCACAGGAGGCATGGAATGTGCAGGGAGGCAAGGAGTTGACCAAGGGGTTGCAAGGTGTGGGATTTGGGCCAGGGTGATGCATTGATGCATGACATGTAGTGGTTGCCTCTTGGGGTTGAGAAGGCACTGGAGATTGCTGGGGTTGGCGTTGATAGTGGCGTAGGCAGGCAGTGATGGGCTGGAGATTGCCAGGGTTAGCGCTAATGGTGGCATTGGTGGCTGAGGATTGCCAGGGCCAGCACTAATGTAGCATGAGCCCCTGATGGCCGCTGATGTGCTGATGGCTGCTGATGGTGTTGATGGCACTGGAGATGGCTGGTCTTGGTAGCGGTTTGGGCCTGGGGCTTTGTGGAGCTGGCCTGCTGAGTTTGGAAATACTGGCGCTGGAGCTGGATACTGGCAGTGAGTGGCGGATTACCAGCAGTGGTGGTGGGTCATGACAGTAATCACTGCATCAACCCTGATTGATTCTACAGTACTGCAATCACACACATCATCCCTGACTAACTTGATCCCTGGCCATCAGCTCAGCAATCACACTTGATACTTACACCCAACACCTGATGCTGATACATTGATACTAATACCTACCACTCCTGACTAAGCCCATACAATTCAAAACCTCATAATACAGTCCCAGATACTTTGTCAATACACCTTGGAGTCCTATACAACATGTCTATACAGTACTATGGAACTGATCTGGCTTAGTCTGGAACAAGTCCCTTCTCTCTAAGTACTTAGCCCATAGATAGCCAACTTGTACAGTAGTCTTAATACTTGAATAATTGAACCTGCATATTGAATCATAAATCCTCATGCTTAAGAACTCTGAACCATTTTTGTGCCCTCAAACTTACCTCTGAATTTGTCATGACCCACCACCACTGCTGGTAATCTGCCAACCACCACCAGTATCCAGCCCTAGTTCTGGTATTCCCAAACTCACCAGGCCAGCTCCACAAAGCCCTGGGCCTGGACCGCTACCAAGACCAGCCATTCTTGGTGCTATCAACACCATCAGCAGCCATCAGTAATCATCACCGCCTGTTCATGCCACATCAGCACTGGCCCTAGCAATCCCTGGCTGCCAACGCCACCATCAGCGCTGACCCTGGCAATCCCTGGCACTCTTCCAACCCCAAAAGGCAACTACTATGCATCATGCATCAACGCATCACCCCAGCCCAAATTCCATGCCCCACACTCTCTCCTCAGTCAACTCCTCACTTCTTGCCCATTCTATGCCTCCCATGCTCCCAAAGCAAAACCACTCCTTTGTGAGCTTCCTTTACACTACTCAACCAACACCAACACCCACAGCACTCTTGCATGATCCCCAGGCTTCAGCAAGAGCTCCAGTACTCTCATACAGCTCCTTGCACAAATCCTGGGCTCTAGCAAAAACCCCTGCACAGTGACTTGCCATGGAGCCCAGACCTGAGCTCTGGGGCCAACCTGCCCCTTATATATAAGTTGTATCTCAGCCCTGGAACTTGCCTCTGACCCCTGGAGCTTCCTTTCTAGCCCTCTGGGCTAGCCTTGTCACCTCCATACTCACTGCCTTCCCCAAATCCCTGGTTTGCACACCACGCTCTGTGACACTGATTGTGCACGTAGACTTCATGTTCATAAAGTAAGGACTCACCCAGTGGTTGGAGCCCCTATGGTCAGCAGAACCTGACAGAATTGTCCTCTCTTTGTCTCACTCAGTTCTGGTCTTGATTTATCATTTCATTTCCAACCAAACTTGACTCTACCTCTGACCTCATCTCATTTTTCCTAGACTTTCCTTAGACTTCCCTTCTATCATTCAAACCACTCCTTGGCCCACCTCCTCAGCCTGCCTCCTTGACTCCACTACTACTAGTTCCCTCAAATATTGCCTCCATTTCCCAGTCTAACCCCACTTGCACCCCAAACCTCCATTCAACTCCAAACTCTCATCACTTTATTCTCTACTCTGCACCTGCTCTAAAAGGACCCTGCTATATCTTGAAACTTGCCTACTCCATGCCAAACTACTCTCTACTAGCCTCTGACTTCTCTGTCAGGAGACCAGTTTCCAAAGCATATCCAACTCTACTCTGAGCTTAGTCTGACCATATACCTACTCCTAGCAGATCCAACTGGCCACTTGGCCTACCCTTTCCCATTTCATCTCTTATTATTCAGCTTTGAGGACCTTACTCAGCATTGATTATTGTTAGTCATACTCTTTGTCATTTGGGTAATTGCAGGTAGACAAGAAATAGGGGGAAGGATTCCAAGCCACTAAAGGTGAAGCAGATTACTAGTTAAGAAACCAGCAGAACATACCTTGGATTTGGCAGAAGAAACAGAAATAGAGGAAGAAGAGTAATTTCCCCAAGAAGAAACAATTAGCAGCTTTTGACATGATATATTCAACCAACTAGGCCCAGAGGACCTAATGGTTGCACTTCCATTTGCTCTATCAATAATTGTTGTATATGTTCAAGGTGGCATTATTTTATGCTGAAGCTATGCCTGATCTTATATAACTGGTCAAGAGCCACTATGTCTGTAACAATCTCATGGTCATTCAAGGGGTCATTAGAACAAGCAAAAATAGAGTTAAACATTGGCTGAAAGCATATGTGGCTTTGCTAAGAAGCTAGTAAATGGAGGCATAGAGCAGCAAAAACATCTCTAAAAATGATGAACCAGACAAGAAAAGAGGTCCTGCTCTTATAAAAAAAATATGTTCTATGGAGCAAAAGCACCAAGCCCCCCACAGAGTTGCCATCTATATTTACAACAAGGTAAAAGCTGCCAAAGAAAGCTTACTGAAGAAGATGCATAATGAGAAGAGTCTTACATGAAACAACTGCAAGTTCTAAGGGGCCACAGGTGCTAGAAACCAACAAGGCTCAAAATCTAGGAAGTGCCACCCCCAAAAAAACAAGGAGATAGAGGTAGCCATGAGAAAGTGGCATACTGTAAGGGTGACCTCTAGAGGCTATGGCTCAGTCACACAACTAGCAGAGGGAGATTCAAAGTATATTAGAGTATATACCAACAATATCATAATAACTACTCACCTGGCAGAGGGAGATCCAAAGAGAACAAGTCTAGGAATTCCCTATGCCAGGATGGACACTTCTGAGGCTTCAGAAGCATGAAAAACAACTGTACAGGACAACAAAACCTTAGAAAACTCAAAAATTGCAAGATAGGACAAATCTGGAGTTTTGGAAGTCAGAAAGGCAAACTCTGGCTCGTATAAGCAGCCTGTATGTGGTGCTGAGGGGCCATACTTGTCTGGATGATAGCTGAAGACCCAGAACACCTCATAGGCTGAAAGTGGTACCAACAGATAGCGTTAAAAAAGTAGAAGCAGTAAAGTAAAAGAGTGACAGAAGAAATAGGAAAATGAATGAAAGGAGAATGGAAGAATAAGGAGTGAGAAAGGGAGGAAAGAAGGAGTCCCCTGGCACTTCCAGTACTGTTTGAATACATAATGGTGGCTTTGACTTGGTTAAAATCAATGTCATTTAGTAGTTGGCAAACCATCTAGCCTCTCTTGTGGCGTTAGAGGATGTGATGTATTTGGCTTCAACAGTGGATGTAGCAACCACAGTTTGTTTCTTTGAGGACCAAGATACCATGCTATGATTGATGGAGAAACACCAGGCTCCCACTGACTTGCAGTCATATTGATCTTGTGCCCAATTTGCATCAGTCCATCCAATTAGTTTCATGTTGTTATTCTGTGATCCTTCCAACTTCAATGCAAACAACTTCATTTCTTTGAGATATTGTAGTATTCTTTTGCATGCTATAAGATGTTCAATGCCAAAATTGTTTGGAAATTGAGCTACCTGCCCAACAGCAAATTGGACATCTAGACGAGTCTGCATAACATAGAGCAATGATCCAACAAATGACAGATAGTTTATGCTGACTGCATATTGGCTATAACCTTCGTAGTTGTGCTCATTGGTAGGGCACTGCAGAGTCAAGACATGTTGGTTTGTAGAAAGAGGTGTGGATGAAGAGTGGCAGGAAGTTACACCAAATTGGCCAAGAATATTGTTAACATAAGAAGACTGGTTCAGATATATGATTCAATTTTTACAATCCTGAGTGACCCTAAGTCCCAAGATATAATGAACTGGTCCCAGATCTGTAATATCAAATTTTTTGCTAAGACTTTGCTTGAAGTAATTGATTAAATCAATGTCCTTGCCTACAATGACCATGTTGTCAACATAGACAAGAACTGCCAATACAATCCTTCCATAGCATCTGAGGATATAGAGACAGTCATCAGTGTGCAATTGTTGGAGTTTTAGAGTCATCAACACATTGTGTAACCTTTCTTTCCATTTTCTACCAGCTTGCTTGAGCCTGTAAATCACCTTTGGAAGTTTCCAATATTCTGCACTCATCACACTTGGAGGTGCCTGCATATAGATTTCTTCCTCCAAATCTCCTTCATAGTAGGCTCCAACTACATCAATCTGATGGATTTTGTAATCCATCAAAGCTGCAACAGTCAGAAACACACATAAAGTAGTGAACTTTGTGACAGACAAAAATGTATCATTTTATGATTACCTAATACTTACAATTTTTGGCATATTTGTCATGATCATACCTTAGTTGCTTACTACTACGTTGTTTGCTCTGAGGTATGTATATTCTAGTTTAACTTATCCCCACTCAGTTACTTACAAGCCTCTACCAGTTGTTCCTGACATTTGTCTATTTACAACAGGTAGAGTACTCAATCCAGTTGCTTACCACTACATTGGTTGCTCTGAGTCATTCCTGACATTTGTCTATTTACAACAGGTTCTGGGCCCTGTACCTTGTTGAATAAAGAAGACTTAGATTTGCAACAACAATTACAACCCTGCAACTCAATTGATAGAGATTAGAATCACCATGTCAAGTACCAGCTCTAATTGCTCCTATTCTCCCTGTCTGAAGAATTAAAATGCTGAGAACATGAGAACAATGCTAGCTGGAGAATTTAGATGATTGCTCATGGAAAACCCTGTGGACTCCTCAACTATTGGGAGAACAAAATCAATGTCCCTATATCTTTGTGCAAAAGCTTGGAACCAGACTCTAGCATAGATCATCCTTCCTCACTCTCCCTTACAGAACCTAAAAAGTTGATTCCTGTTCACTCCCAGACTCCAACTGAACTTGTATATGAACTTCACAAGAGTGTTGCACTATCCTCAATCCTAATTAATATCACCAATATATTGGGATCAGGTGTTAACCCTGACAGCACATCACATGGAGCTTGGTCATTCTTAGAAGAACAATATAGGAAAGGGAGTGATAGACTGCATAATATGAGAGCAGAGGATTTAGCAAGATGCCAATTCTTCAATGGTGGGAAGGTTGCTAGCAAGGGAGGGCATATCAAAAAGATGTGATCCTTATGAAAAGCTGCAAATGATGCTGGAGCAAACATCACCAATGAAAGATTTATTACAAAACTTCTTGATTCATTCCCAGAGTCATGGGACCCTGTTGTATCAACAATGTATGGGGGAAAGGATTTGATTAGGGTTATTCTAACCCTGACAACACATGGGGAATGCATCACAAATTGACCTGGATTAATGAAGGCAGAAATTCCCAGCACAGATGCTGTAAAAGCTCTTGAGACTACAATACATGCATTACAGGCCCAGATTAACAACCTGTCCAAGAACAAAAATAACTCTGACAAGAAATGCACCAATTGCAAGAAAACTGGACATCTTCAATCAGATTGTTTCCAAGAGGGTGAAGGAAAACAAGGACAGTACCTGCCATGGTGGAAAGGAAAGCATAAAGCAGCATTGCCTATAGCAAATTTCACTACCACTGGTGCAGCCATCCAGCCCAGTGACCAGTTTGCATTATCAGCCAGAGCCAGAGCTATGCTGATCCCAGAAACCCTGTATGGAACAAACAAACAAGGCACATCACAGATGATAGAAACAGCCTATAAGAAGAATGAACCTGCAATCAAACGTGTTGCCCTCATGACCGGAAAGTTACAGCCCAATAATTCATGCTCATTTGCCAACTCTGGGTGCACAACTCACTTCTTCAAGTCTTGGGATGTGTTTGTAGACTACAACCAGTTGCTAAACTTGTAGGCCAATCGTCTAAAGAGGGGGCATATAATGGGCATTGAGACCATTGTCATCCAAGTAGTACACAATGGAAAGGAGATATCTTGATCTTCAAAGATGCACCCCATGCTCCTGATGATGTCACAGCTAACCTGGTCTCAATAAGTAAGCTTGACAGTGCCAGCTGGCACTCTATCTTTGGCAACAGAAAGGTCTGGTTCTTCTTCAATAAGCAAAAGGTCTTCACAGGTGTTCTCAAAGATGGAATGTACTTAATCTCAGGGTTATTCACTACCCCTATTCCTGCAGCTTTGAAAGCCCAATTACTTTGAAGCCCTACAATTATCATGATGTGGCATAGATGCTTCTCCCACTTTGGAGTATCATGCATAGAAAAAGCCTCCAAACTAGTTGATGGACTTGTGATTACAAAAGACAACTCTGCTGATGAATGCAAAGATTGTATCATTGCAAATATGAAGAAGTGCCCATATGGTGACCTCCCTTTTCATGAAACAATTGTCTTATGTACTACAAACATTGATCTATGGAGTCTGGCATGAGTAGAATCAGCTGGTGGAACGCTGTATGCAATGAAGTTCTATGACCAAGATTCATCACACAGGCACACATTTTTCCTCCCAAACCAACCTGCATAGACTGTCCTTCATGCACTTAAGGTGTACAAAGCCAAGTCTGAACAAATCACTAGTCAACTTATGGTTTTTATACAGACTGATAATGCTCCTGAGTTCTGCAATGTAATATAGAAGGATTACTTCTCTGGAGAAGGCCTGATATTTGACCCTACCATCTCTTACTCTTCTGCATCCAATGGCACTGCTAAACAATCAATTGGAATCACTACTGCTGCTGTTTATGCTATGCTTATAGATTCTGGACTACATACACAATGGTGGGCAGAAGCATGGGAGTTTGCAGACTATGTGGAGAATCAGTTACCATCATCTTGGCACTCAGGAATTATTCCAGAAGAAAAATGGACAGATGAGTAACAGGATGTAGAACACATCCATGTATAGGGCTCTATTGCTTACATGCACATCCCAAAGGAGTAGAATAAAGGAAAACTATCCAGCCAAGCATTGAACTTATAGGAATTGAGGGTAGAGGTACCTATTGAATATTAATACCTGAAACAGGTCAAATTCTGTGATCATACAATGTCAAATTCAAGGAAGAATTTGGTCATTGCTCCCTACCTACCAAGGAAGAACCACTCATTGATGAAAACAGGAAAAAAACGGCAAGTCTATTCCACAATTCAATGACTACTTCATCACAGATGCGCAAGACAATCTCAATCTTGATTTACCAAAAACTCCAGTCACAGAAAAGCAGCCTACAATCAAACCACCTCCTGCTCCTAAAAAGGCAAAACCTTGGATAGTGTACCCACCAGCATCACAAAAGTCTGCCCAAATTGCCAAGAGAACAGAAGCAAGTGATGAAGGCCCTGCTGCTAAAAATGACCCCTCAATGACATCTGACAAGACATTCATGTCAGCCCTAACTGAGCTTAGTGACAATGAAGATCAAACTGAGGATGTACCAACTGCACTGTCTGTAGAATTACCACTGGAGCCTCAGAACCAATTCATACCACTGTCATTTGTTGAGGCTAATGACCCTATTAGATGCTACCTCTGGTTACCTGCTATGGAAAAGGAGATTGCACAATGGAACAAACGCAGGGTTGTGACACCAGTTCCTTGACCTAAGGGAGTCAACACCATAAAGACCAAGTGAGTCTGCTCACTATTGAGGAGGAGAGCTTGTGGTGTTGTAAAGGGGTTCACTCAAAAGCAAGGAGAGCACTATAAGGAGTCATTTGCAGCTGTCATTAGGTATGAGTCGGTAAGAATCCTCTTGGCAATTATTGCCTCTCATGGATTAAAAATTGAGCTCATTGATTTTGTTGGCACATACCTCAATGCTAAACTCCAAGGAGAAAATTACCTTGAAATCCCAGAAGGCTTTGAGTCCTACTATGGCATTCCAGGCATTGATACTGTCTTAAAGATGAACTTTACTATATATAGAACAATAGACAATGCCAACATCTGGTTCCATGAGCTAGACAGTATATAAAGTGGACCTCTAATGGTGGATTTGTATTGTCATCTATATACACAGATGATGTACTGATGGGAGCCACATCTGACCCTGTACTCAAGCTGACAAAGAGGGAACTATCAAATGCATATGAGATAACTGATTTAGGGAAGCCAAACAAAGTCTTAGAAATCTCCCTAGTTATTGACAATATGACCGAAAACATAACAATCCATCAGAAGCAACTTATTGATTGACAAGGCTCTATCAGATTTTGGGATGGAGGATGCAAACCTAAAATACACCCCACTCTCACCAAACTTGAAAATCATCAACTCACAACCAAAGCCAACTCCACCAAAAGACACATACTTTATGCAAGATAAACCATACTGAAAGGTAGTTCATACACTCAACCATATTGCCAACAGTACATGCCCCAACATTGCATTTGCAGTAATGATCCTCATGCAGTATGCAGAGGACCCTCAACCTGTCCATTGGCAACTTACTCAGCATGTCCTTGCATATCTGAAAACTACTAGAAACTTTGCAATCACATACAGAAAGGGTGAGGATATAAAACCTCATGGTTTTTTGGACTCATCATATGTCAATGACCCTGATACTTGAGAATCTTCAGCAGAGTATGTTTTCATGATGGCAGAAGAGCCAGTCAGCTGGAAAGCCAAAACTCAAGATTGAGTTAGCATGTCAACTGGCCAAGCTGAATATATTGGGTTATTTGAAGCAGGAAAGCAGGCTATGTGGATGTACTCATGGCTTGCAGAGGTTGACATTCAAGTTGACCAACCTCTTACCATCTGCTGTGACAGTAATACAGCTTAACCAAGAATACCAGTGGTCATAGTAAAGTTAAACACCTTGATGTCAAGGTACATTGGATTTGCAAGGCCATGGCTCAAAAGGACATATTTGTGAATCCAATTACGTCTAAGGATAACATTGTAGACTTGTTTATGAAAGCCCTCCCTTGACCACAATTGGAAAAACTTATAGAGGAGATGAATCTCACTCAGTTCAACTGAAGAAAAATAGCAAAAATTCTATGAGGCTGTAATTTCAAGGGAGTGTCAGTTATTGACATCATCAGCCTCTCTAAGTCTATTTCATCACCTTATCTTTATGATTACCTAATACTTACAATTTTTGGCATATTTGTCATGATCATACCTCAGTTGCTTACCACTACATTGGTTGCTCTGAGGTATGTATATTCTAGTTTAACTTATCTCCACTCAGTTACTTACGAGCCTCTACCAGTCATTCCTGACATTTGTCTATTTACAACAGGTAGAGTACTCAATCCAGCTGCTTACCACTATGTTGGTTGCTCTGAGTTGTTCCTAACATTTGTCTATTTACAACAGGTAGAGTACTCAATTCAGTTGCTTACCACTATGTTGGTTGCTCTGAGTCGTTCCTGACATTTGTCTATTTACAACAGATTTTTGAGGTGCTATAGGTATGCCTTGTGGCTCTTCAGCCTTGTATGGGGGTAGTCTGACATGAATGTGATAGGATACTGGGGTAGGACATTTATGGAGCCAACTAAGTTGATGACTAAAAGCTCATTTAGGTCATATTGTTTGGAGCTGGATTTAGGCAATGGAGGGTGTATAGCCTTCCCTTCCATGCAACCACTGCACAGTTTGTCATATTCCTCAGGTAGCACAAATTCAAGACCCAAGACCAAGTTTTTATCAGCCATGTTTTTAATGGCCTAGGGGTTGATGTATCCTAAGCAACAGTGCCAAAGTTGCATTGTGGATTTATTGGCAATATATGCCACATGTCTATTGCGTATTTCAACATTCATGCAGTTGATTTGATAGAGAGTCCCATTACTGCCAATCAAGTTTGCACACATAAATTTGCAGTCATCCCAGCACAGGCTTATGCCAAAACAGAATCCCATAATGGAAGCACCAGCTCATTGCAGTGATCCAAAACTGATAAGATTGGCTCCTAATTTTTGGAATATGTAAGATGTTATCAAGATGGATATCATTAGTTCCATCAAGAACATTTGTGCATAGTGCCACAGATCTGATCCCAGCTATGGTGAGTTTATTTAAGCCACCCACAGATATACATTGGCCCTTAGTTTCTTGATAGTCAAAGAACCATTGTTTGTCTGCAAGCATGCAGCTGTCAGGGGACTCCTCATTCCCTCCATTTCTCACTCCTTATTCTTCCATTCCCCTTTCATTCATTTCCCTATTTCTTCTGTCACTCTTTTACTTTACTGCTTCTACTCTTTTAACGCTATCTGTTGGTACCACTTTCAGCCTCTGAGGTGCTCTGGGTCTTCAGCTATCATCCAGACAAGTATGGCCCCTCAGCACCACATACAGGCTGCTTA